>JAOUQT010030645.1:0-11443 GCA_025769995.1 Xyliphius kryptos
AGTTTAACAGTTTTAGCAGCGTGAATGTAACTGTGTTATAGTATAATGGTAGTGATCTCTGTTTTTAAATACTTGTAATCTCATCTCAGATCACTATATTCCACTTAATCCTACACTATGGAATCAATGTTGCTGCAGGGCTCCCTATGCCCATCCATGGAAGAACATTTTGGGTGCTGGACAGATACACACCGGACAGAGTGCCAATTCATCATTGAACACACACTCACACACTTCACAAGCAAACCTTAGAGCTGCCATGTTTTAAGACCGGGAGAAACCCGGAAAACCCTTTCTCTGGGTTCTCCGGTTTCCTTCCACAGTTCAAAAACAGGGTTTAAAATTGCCCCTGTATAGTGTGTGTGTGTGTTTGGGAGTATGTGAGTGTTTGCCCAATGATGGATTGGCGCTCTGTCCTGGGTGTACGGTGGCTTGCAAAAGTATTGAATCAGGGGGCTTAATACTTTTGCATGCCACACTTTTTTAGATTTTATTTAAAAAAAAAAAAAAGAAAAAAGAAAATTATGTATAATTTAAACATTTATATATAAATAAATATATATAAATAATTTATGCGCAGGGTTTAGCTGGTTCTTCCTAATAGTACTGACTTGTGGTGTTCTCTCATTTGTAAGTCGCTTTGGATAAAAGCATCTGCTAAATGACTAAATGTAAATGTTTATCACTTTGTGTTGGTCTTCACATTAAATTTTGATGAAATAGATTTATGTTTGTGGTTCTAATGTGACAAAACATGGAAACGTTCAACTTCTGCAAGCCACTGTATCTGCCCAGTACCAAAACATTCTCCCCTGGATGGGGCTCCATTATTACCCTAGTCCCTAATATAGGATTAATTGGATTATTGAATCCAAATACTTTTTATCTATATTATCTAAATTTATCCATAACTTTACAACTATCAAGGCTGTACAAAGACCTTAGGCTGTGCAGTCAGGTCACACTGTGGATAACACAATGTAAAAGTCAGTAAGTTAAATGAAAGGGAGAGATATATAATAAAAAATATATATTACAACTATTTCAAAGTGCACCCTTACTATTTTTAACACTGATCTTTTAAGCACATTTAACCTGTAAAAAAAAACAATGTATTTTGTTTCCAAAATAAAACTCATGATCTCGTCATGTCAACATCCCAACAAGGGCAACAAGCTAAGTGCACGTGAGAATCCATGTGTATGTTTCTCAAAACAATAATAAAAAAAATAAAAACGGGCTAAGTATGCTCTGTGTCGGTGTCTTTGCTAAGGTATGATACATCTTTGGAGATTAACACTCATGAGAGGCAGACACCTGCACTCCCTCATCCGTGGGATTCATTGCTAGGCTGTGATTAGGGCACGTTAGCCCGGTTCACCGCTGACGTGACCAAGCTGCCAATAGAGCCCTCCATCCTATCAGCGTATCAGTGCTCATCTGCAGCGTATGGGCGCCAAGGACTTTCAATGTGAGACACGCCATCAGGCTGCTGTCCCAACTCACAGCTGACTCCGACAGGCTGCTTGTTTTTGTCAGTCTAGACCAAAGAGACATTTGATTCATTAATATACACAAAGATAAACACCGATGTAATCTCATAGAGTTCGTACAGAAGCGGAGTAGGGTTGGCGTTGATTACCAGGCATGTATTATTTTGCAGTACACAAGTGCTTTTTCCAAAAGCTTTGTCACTGTTGTCTGCTTTTATGGTTTTGTCCTTGACAGTGCTTTCTTTAATCTGAATGTACCTTGCCTACAGTTTAAACTCGCGCATTGTACTATTGTACCACATTTAAAACATTTTACATCCTTGCTTTTCTTCAACACCCACACATAATGGCTCTGAAACATCATTTTATATTATGTGTTAATAGCACACTCATGACACAGCTACATGTAAGGATCGATTAGAGCAGCCCTGTAAGAAAACCTGCACAAAAATAAGAACGGGATTTAATTAACCCAAAGCAGTCAATCCACACTGACCTTATATTCCAGTTAGGTTAATCCATGCCAATAATAATTGAACATAAATGCAAGAATGAGTTTGTAATTAAATTACAGCTAATTCATAATCAGTAAACTGTAAGCGGTTAAGAACTAGCTAACTGTAAGTATCCTTTAGATTTCTACAAACATCAAGTCACGCTACATTTCTATGGTGCAAGCGCAATAGTGTTTAGACATGTATACCCTTTGCTAAATAGCCAAAAGATTTAAAAAAAGCAAAAAGGGTGCATAAAAACGGGGCTATAAGTAGCTGGGACGCCCTAATTGAGACATGGGTCAGTGTCTTCGGGGTTAAGTGTCTTAGGGGTTGTTCAGGCCAGCATACACTGCAGCACACCACATTGCAGCAGGCCACCGCTGTTCCGTTCAACCGAGACAGCATGGCCGATGGTGGTGTGCTGCCTACGATCACCCACAATTGCGGGACGTCGCATGCTCACACGGCATTCCTGTGCATGACAGCCAGTACTGGGAAAAAACGAAGAAAAAAATCCCCCCTGCAATTGCCGATCTCTAAAAACAACAAATCAAGAGGAAGAGCTGATAAGCCAAGACGGTTCCATGTGATGTAAGAATGCTTTCAGGTGGGAGGGAATTGTGGAACGTTTTTGGGAATGCATATGTATGGGAGCAATAATTGGCTTTGAATGTATCCTCAAGAGGAGAAAATCACAGATGCATCTGGATTTATCATATCAACGGTTCCCATGAAAAATGTGTCTAGATGAAAAAACACAACGGTACATCCACATACATATACATCAGTGGCGTGTCAGAGCATACAAGGCCTGAAAATATCTGAATCAAAGACTGATGTTAATTCCTTTTTGATCAAGAATACGTTTAAAATAATTGCAATTACAATTCCGCTTTCTTTAAGTGTTGCACTGCTTCCAAAAGTGTTTTTTTGCTTATTAAAGCATTTAACCAATCACATTTCAGAAGGGGTGACACGGTGGTTAGTATGTTCGGTTTGAATCCATGTTTCCATGTTTTCTTAGTGTCCGCGTGGGTTTCCTCCGGGTTCTCCCGTTTCCTCCCACAGTCCCACATTTACCTTGAAATGGATTCAAGGTAAATTGGCTGCTCTAAATTGTCCCTATAGTCTGTGTGTGTGTGTGTGTGTGTGTGTGTGTGTGCCCCCAGTGATAGATTGCCGCTCTGTCCAGGGTGTATTTACCCAGAGCCCAAGACATTCTTTCCTGGATGACCTGGTGAATCCCCCCAGAAAATAATAAATGAATGAACATTTCAGCGGAATTGGTTGGCAGGTGTAAAAATTTAAGCCTACACCTTTAGAATGAATTTTGCTGGCCTTTTGTAGCTTTAAATAAGTGTCAAATGATTCAACTAATCAGATTTTGAATCCTAAATACCAGAGCCTTTTAGACGTCAGTGTATTCACACCCTCTGATTGGAGTGTACTTGATGAACAGACATTTTTAGCAAATTAAAACTAATTACAGAAATACAACTTGACTTTCAGCATCAGCTTCAATGGCAAAATAAAAGGACTTCTTAATGGAATTAATTACTAATAATACTATATACTAATAACTCTATTAAAGGACAAAGGGAGGCTGTATTTTGTGTACAAATAATCAGAATTTAATTAAGATTTTTGGAGAGTGTGATTTTCCTAAATATTCATACAAATTTATGAGGTTATTGTTGGTAATTTGTATTTCTGGCTACACGAGTGCGACAATGGGAAAACGAAGGAGCGGAGACAGGATTTCACAAGATTTTCAAATGTAAAGGCTTTAGTTACATCACAAAGTTACATCACAAACACCCCACCATCACAAAGACTAATACAATACAATGTCTATATATCTTGCCATAAAATAAATAATAACACATGGATTATTGGACTAATATAGACGACTCATTAGTTTAGGCCAAGTTGAGAAATGAAGGGCAGTCACTGATATATATAAAGAACAAGAAAGAAACAAAGTGAGAGAAACTACAACCATCATACATTTCCTGACTTTGTATTATTTGAGCTTGGTATGTTATTAGAGAGGCAATGGTACAGAAGGCTATGAGAACCTTTTTCCCATGGTGCTTCCAAATCACAAAGGGACTGTGCAGTTGAATCTATTAAAGTAAACTTGACAGGAAAGTATGAAATCCCTCTGGACATGCAGCACCCTTACACAGTATGTGCAGAAAGCTAAAATCGGCAAACGACAAAAATATAAAGTTAGCTTAGTCAGCATTCCCTCCTGACCTGTTCAGTTGTGCTCATTTTAGTTGTCAATGCAATAGTTTGTTTTTCGTTTGCTTGTTTTTTACACTTCCACAAGGACAGTACCATATAACAAAAAGAATATTTAATGCTTTGCATCATTTTTGATTTCCCTGTGTAATTAGCTCGTATATGCACAAGTCAGCTGGATGAAGGTTTTCACTGACACTATGTTTCTTTACAGTCAATAAAGTCTAATTTATTGGAGTGCAATAAATAAAACACACATCTGAAAGGCCACGGTGAAATTCCTTGGAAATAAATATGATACCATATTTTCTATACTTATTTACATATATATTTGACCGAGTGTAACTTAAAAATCTTGACCTCTTAATTTTAACCACCTATTCCTTTACTAGAGTTGCAGGGGGGTTCCTCATGCCTATTCATGGGAGAACGTTTGAGGCGATGGATAGACATGCCAATCCATTTCTGGCCACACACTTACCTACCTACTCATGTGCACACACACACCTTATATGGGGGAGATAATTTTGAGATTTAGATAAGCCAATTTATCGAGGATCTATGATTTTGGATCATGAGAGAAAACCAAAGAACCTGGAGAAAACCCCTGCGCTCATAGGGAGAACATTACTCCACCCAGATTGGATTTTGAGCCTGGCTCTCTAGCACTGTGAGGTAAACATACTAACCACTAGGCCAAAATATTAAATGTTTTATTACATTTATATGTAAAACCTCATTTTAATAATTAAGATAATATTTAAATGATTTAAACTCTGTAAAATAAAAAATGAAAAAAATCAAGAGTTTGGTCTATGTGGATATGTTCACTCAGAATTCAAACACCATGGAATTTGATTATGGAGTGTTCAAACTTTGCCTAAGACTATATATTTGATAACTGGCTGATGCCCAGATGAAAGCAAGTTCTCATCCAACATTTCTTTTAGCTGTTACAGTTTACCTCAAGAAGGACAGCTTGCTCTATATACAGTAGGTGCAGGAGTGTGTGATGCCAAATGTCCTGGATATGGTCCCAGCTCACACCCCATGTTAAAGAGATATGCTCCACATCTAGTACAACTCTGACAAGGACGAAGAGATTGTTTAAGATAAATAAATGAATGTACGCCTCACATTCATATCCTCCATTTTCTCCAACACTGGCCCACTTAACCAGGCACAACTCTTCAAAAATTTATGGAATTTAGATGGAAAGAAGAAAATTTATGGCGCTTCTCTGTCAACAGCTTTGGACGGAAAGAAACTTGGCAAAGATAAAAAAACAGCAGTGCTATTGCAATCGTATTGCAACTATACTAATGCAATTATATTCTAGTTTAACAAATCATACTCTTCTGTCATGCCACTACAATTTAAGTACTGAAAACATAACTCATGGCCTCACAAGTCTCACTGCAATTGAAATTTAAGAATTAAATTTAATTACAGTACTTACAAATAATATACTAAATAGACCTATGGTGTCTTACTGCTGTATTAATTTCAAGGGCTTTCAGAGGCAATATGGGTGAAGCTAAATATTAATATACTGTGGTATACTAAGACATTGCAGGACAAAAACTGAAAGAATGTATCATTACAGAGTCTATCCATCATCTTCCGCTTGATGCTATATTAAGGTAGGAAGGGGAGGTTGGTGGGGTTCCCCATGTCCATTCAGGGAAGAATGTTTCGGGCGCTGGGCAGGTACATTCAGGACAGGGCACCAATCTATATTACAGAGTCAGTACACAATGAGAATATGTGACAGGACTTCTAATGCACAGGAAGGAGTGCATTAAATACATTACAAACAATACAGCAGGGGCAATAATTATCTTCAATGTATCCATCAGCATGTCTCTGGAATGTGCAAGGAAGAAAGGAAGGACATGCAGATTACACTTAGAGAGAATCTTTGTTTGCCTCAAACAGAGCATCGAACCCAGGACCTTCTCGCTTTAATGCTGTAGGGCTAACCACATCACTACTGTGCTTAATTCGATGGAACACTCATGATGTACAAGATGTTTGTAAAATATTTGTTTGCAAATGTGTGAGAAGCCAGTTTACTATGAATCCATGTTATTGTACTATGGAAGGAAACTAGAGAACCCGGAGGAAACTCACATTAACACGAGGAGAACATGGAAACTCCACTTAGATATGGATTCAAACCTGGATGTTGTGTGATATAAATCTCTAAACTTACAAACCTGCATCTTCTATGTTTCAGTTACACTCATGGTTACCCAAGACAGGAATTTAAGCCTCCTATATAAGTTGGTAAGGAAATGTAGCGCAAAGCATCAGGAACAATGGTTCTAGCCATCACCCTGTCTCTGATAAAACTCACTGAAGGCATGTTTAATTTTTCAGCAGTGGCTTTCAGATAGTATCTCCAGGTCGGGCTGGCAGGCAGTCTGAAGTGCAGAGGGACTTTACTCTGCCACAGGAGCTTCAAAGCTGAATGAGCTGGGGCTTGTCACTCACTGCAGCTGGTCTCTGCCTTTTTTTTTTTTTTTTTTTTTTTTTAAATTTACCCAGACCTGAGGGGGCAGGCGTGCTCTCAGCTCACAGATGTGTTAAATATTTAAAATCCTATAACCCTGCTTCTGAGACAGACATAATCACATAATCTTGTATGGGTCAGAGGTATCACAGTAATAAGACATCACAATGACACCAGAGCCTGGAGGTCTGGATAGGTCACAATTTACTTCTCTACTACAGAGAAGTTAGATAATGAGATTACTAGATAAACTACATAAGGGCCAAATATTCATTGCAAGTCAAATTTGATTCTGCTCTGTGAAAACGGTTGATTTCCAACGTTCGGTATGTATGCATTTATTTATCGTGATGACTAATTGCAGAAATCTTTCATCCATAAAAATGTGTTGTTACTTGCAATAGTCAATGTAACCCAAAATGTTAAATCTTATTAATGAGGATGTGTGTGGCTCACCAATACAAATCAACACAGTTGCTTCAGTTACCAATACATTTGACATGCTCACCGTTTAGGATCATGCTGAGGTTTATATACTCTTTATAACTCACCACTGCTTTGTTGTTCGAGCAATACCAGTGATTTGTGTTAGAGTGGTTAATGCTATTGTGCACAAGGGAAACTTGTATTTAGATGATGTGGGGGTGTTTTTTTTTCTCTCACTTCGTTAAATAAAATTGTTTTTTACCAAAAATAAAAAACACCAAGATGCGACCAATTAAATTAACATTTACACCATAAGGAACCGCAAGAAACTTCATCACAAGCCCGGGCTGAGAAGAGGCTAGTAAATAAATAAAAGTTACATACCAGCAGTCTTTCACAAGTTCATTACTCAAGTTATAACTATATCTAAGGTGGAATAAAATAATAACCACGTTTACATAAGAATACTTAATGTCAAAATGAAAAAAAAAATAAAATAAAATAAAATCACAAATCTTAAAAACACTGTACTGTGCCAATGTTGATACCGTTTTTATCTCTATTTGCCAGTTTGTATATATACACTGTATGTATGTACAGTACAGGCCAAAAGTTTGGACACACCTTCTCATTCAATACATTTTCTGTAGTCACCCTTTGCTCTGATTATTGCTTTGCACACTTTTGGCATTATAATTAATTATACTAATTAACCCTTACAGGCACATTTGAAAACCATTTCAGATGACAACCGCTTGAAGCTCATTGAGTAAATGCCAAGAGTGTGCAAATTATTAATCAGAGTAAAGCGTGGCTATTTTGAAGACACTAGAATATAAAACATTTTTTAAGTTATTGGAGTCACCAACTCCACGCGTTCATTCATAGTTTTGATGCATTCAGTGAGAATCTTCAATGTAAATAGTTGTGTAAAAAAAAAAATAAAAAAAAAAAAAAAAGAAGAGGGTGTGTCCAAACTTTTGGCCTGTACTGTAGGTATTACTTTTTAGCTAATATTGCCACTACCACTAATGTGTTACAGTAGCAGCACTAAATTACTTTATATGACAATTATATTCAAGGGGCCCAAAAACACATTTTTACTTAATTAAATTATTTCAAATGAGGGGAGTCACTTATCCTCTTACTATCAAATTATTAATCACCTTAATCAACAATCAACTATATGTATGTATATATATATATATATGAATAAAATAAATAAATGTATCACACTGTATGTATCATACAGTATGTGTGTGTGTGTGTGTGTGTGTGTGTGTGTATATACATATGAAATAAAATCTTCAAAATGAATATATATATATATATTTCCTAAGCTGCTTTTCATAAGTCGGGTCATGGGTGCGCTGTAGCCTATTGCTGTACTTAATAGGCAAATGAGAGAAAAACAAGCTGGACAGGTAGTCATTCCATAATGGGTGTGGTAGCTCAGTGGTTTGGGTGTTGGGCTAGCAATCCAAAGGTTGTGGGTTCAAATCCCAGGACCACTGAAGTTCCCAATGTGGGTCTTTGAACAAGACCCTTAACCCTCATTGCTCCAGGTATTCTGTATGTACCCCTGTGTTCTGACCTCAAAATATTAAGAGGGATACTTGTAAGTCGCTTTGGATAAAAGTGTCCGCTAAATGACCAAATGTTAAATTATATAAGTGCAGACAAGCCCATTCACATGAAAAAGAATTTATGTTCCATTCACCTGGCTTTATATCATTAAAGTGTGGAGAAAAGTACTGCCTCGACTATAGCATTGTTTCAGAAGAACAGTACAATAGTCCTATTATTGATATTTTTACAGCCTTGGTACTCCCAAGATTTTTTTTTTTTTTCAATTAAAATGAAATAAATGCCAAGATGTTTATTTTTTCCACTGTTTCTTTGACGTGTTTTTTTGAAGTTCAGGTTTGGAACACTATAAAACCACCTTAGAACATAGTGCTTTTGTTAAAAGATCTATAATGATAAAGAAACTTAAACAAACCAATAAGGAACTAAAGTCTGAATTGAAATGTTCCCTCAAACAGTAATGAAAATGTTTCTAAAAAGGCATATTGCTGTATACCTGTTTATAGAAAATCAGAAATTGGATTAGGCACACAAAATACTGATCAGCCAATCACTGATTGCAATCAGGCAATAGATGAGATAAATTCCCTAAGCAGGTGTCTGTGTCGATGTGTTTTTCTACTAAGCAACGTTCACAGTAAGTGACTGGAGACATGTTGCTAATTGTATTTGAAACAATTGAAAGCGAGTGCAGAGATTAACTAATGGCTGCCGCTTGTGCAAAGACAGCCACAGAATGCATTACTCAGCCCAGCCTGCTGGCTCTAGACTGCAGCTCTCAGTAGAGTAGCCAGAAGAACAGAATATGGAGGAGCATGCTTAGTGGAGAGTCCCAAGGACCTGCTTGTGAGGATACATCTGAGCTATAGGATGTTTGGTGAGTGCATCAATCTTAAAGGTTCCAGTCCCTTATCCACACTGATTAATAGGCTTAGGAAGGAAAACTAGAGGATCTGTAAAAGCTAAATCAATGGGGAAAAAAAATTTGGAGTCACAGAAAAAACAATTTTCAAGACCTGTACTGTGAGCATTTAAGCAACTTTTTGTATTCGAAAGATTGTAAGTGTGAGTAGATAGCAAGCTCCTTATTCTGCACTTAAAAGCTATTTATGACTACATTATAAGTAGGAAAAAAATATTTACATATATTTTTTTAGCTGTTTTAATTAGGAGTCACCCCACCCCCGGATCATTATTAGTAGATGTCCTCCCTCAGCACAGTCATAAACAGCCACTGGCCTTCCTCTCTTCCTCCTGCCTAGTGGCTCCATCAGCTTAACCTTTCTGCCTTCCATCCTCTTATTTATGTACTTCATAAAAGCTAGGAATTAATTCATTTTCTTGGTGCTAAATTCATACAGTACCATTTAAAAGTTTGGACACGCCTCATTCTTGCTCCATTGTCAATTTTCTCAGCTTACCCTATACATATGGACTTTGTAGTTTTATAATTACAGACTGTAGTACATCGGTTTTCTTTAGTCTAGGACCATTACATAACAGGTATAATTTGGGTGGTGTATTGTTTATTGTCAGTTCAGCAGTGACTGAAGGTGATTACCACAGTATGTAATGTAGTCCACAAATGTGGAACTACAAAGTCCATTCGGTAGGTGAAACTGAAACAAAGGACAATAAGTAAAGCAAAAAGGAGGTATCCAGACTTTTGACTGACACTGTATATGTACTGTATATGTCCTAAACCAGTGGAATATATTGATCTGGTAGACAAAAACAGACATCATTTTTGTAAAGTAGCGGAACAATGGTGACCGCTGGTTAACTGGACCAAATTGATAGCACCAGAATAATATTGTAAAAGATTAACAGAAGATTGCAGCTTTGCTCCTGGTGTTTAGGTGATTGTTAGTTCAGATCCAACGTTCTTATGTAAGTAAGGGTTATCTTCAATTATTTCTCTTATTCATTTTTAATTGTGTTTCTTGCTGGGAAAGGTCACACTGGCTCTTTGGACAAGTAGCTCAACGTGAGAAGAGGAAGTCTCACTGGTAAAGCAGGGCGCCTCTTTAAAAATGCACAGACTCCACCACAGGCAGCAATGACCTGCCAACACTAACCTTATTGAACAACAAATATCATGGACTTCAGCCAATCATTGTGCTGCTCCCCCACTGGCCGCTGGTAGGATGTAATTGTCAGAGGATGATGGAAGGCTCTTCTTTAACTTGAAATTTAGATATTTTAAGATGCGCTGATGCTCGACAGGGAATAAAGAAATGCCACATTTCCCTCAAGGGTGGCTTTTCCTAATTAAGCTCTTTTACATTTACATTACAATTACATTTATTCATTTAGTTGGTGCTGTTTTTCAAAGCGACTTACAAATGAGAGAACACCACAAGTCATCAGTTTAGGGAAAAAAAAACAAACTACACTGTAGTATTTCTCGATCTGGCTGCTTTTTTGTCATAAGTGTCGGGGGAAGCGTTGTGTTTCGAGAGGTTTCTTAAAGATGCTGAGTGACTATAGGGGGGGTGGTAGCTCTGGTTCGAGTGTTGGACTATCAATCAGAAGGTTTGGGGTTCAAACCTCAGGTCCACTAAAGTTACCAATGTGGGTCCTTGAGCAAGACCCTTAACTCTCATTGCTCCAGGGTCCTGTATCAGCCCTGTGTTCTGACCCCAACCAAGTTGGGATACTTGTAAGTCGCTTTGGAT
>JAOUQT010030665.1:0-11442 GCA_025769995.1 Xyliphius kryptos
AAACACAGCTGAAGATAATGACGAGACAATTAACTTAAACAAGGATCAATTAACAAACATGAGGCGCAGACAGGACACGAACGGGAATAAACTGAAAACGAAACTAAGTGCCCTCAGGCCTTACATCCTCCTTTTCTGGTGGTATTTAGGTTACATGTGGACATTATTTTGTTTATTGTTTGTTTAGTGTTTTTTCCACTTAGTTGATTAAATAAAGTTGCTGTTTCCAAGAAAAAAAAAACTCACCAAGAAGATACCAAATATGTGTAAAGTAACATAAATAGTGTTTGCAGAAAAAGTCATCACAAGCCCGGGCAACGCCAAAAGGGGCCAGTATATCTTTTTTTCTCAAATGGTCAACCTGGTTATGTAATTTATTATAAAAAAAACATAGTAATGAATTAGAGAAAATACTAAATAAGCAATTTTTTCAATGGTCTTTGCTCCAAATTTGTACAAAGTTACTAGATGGTTTTGTTTGTGTAACTTGGCAAATACAAACAGCCAGAAACTTTATCTTCAGTGTGAAAGCTAAAATTAAAAGAAAAGGAACATATGTGTGCATATTTTGTTACGAAAATAACTTTCTTTGAAAGCGTCAATAAAACAAAGAAAAAAAGAGCTAAAGAATTAAAGAGCAAATTGCATCTGAATGTCATTAGGCTATATGCACAGTCAGAACCAATTTAATTGTCTCTCCATCAATAATATAATTCCACAAGCTGCCAAGGTATTTACCCACTAATGAAAAATAGATTAAGCAGGATCTTGCACACCTGACACGGACATGTATGAATAAACGAACGAAGTCACAAACTATTAACAGCTTATTGTTCATGTTCTTGAAATTTTTAAAGGGTTGATACTAAACTGCTCAAAAAAATAAAGGGAACACTAAAATAACACATCCTAGGTCTTAATAAATAAAATATTTTAGTTGAAAATCTTTATTTAGTAGACAGTGAAATGCGTTGAGAACAAAATAACATAAAAAAGATCAAATGTAAATCCAAATATTATTCCATGGAGGTCTGGATTTGGAATCATACTCAAAATCAAAGTGGAAAATCAAATGACAGGCAGATCCAACTTCAGTGGAAATTCCTCAATACAAGTGAAAATGAAGCTCAGCAGTGTATGTGTGCTTTTGCGATTCTTAATTTAAATATTTTCATACTTCTTACTTGTCAAACCAAGGAAACTAACTTTTGGTTAGCTGTGTTGCTATTTTGTAACATGGTGCATTAAACCCGAATAGGTCATTGATTTTCTGCACACTCAAAAAGGCAGCTTAGGATGTGTTAGATGGAAGTGAAAATCCAGGCTGCTTGACAAATAAACCAAGTATAAATCATCAAATCCTGCAATTTCTATAGACAGATAAACAAGTTTTTAAACAGTTTCACTTTCATTTACATTCAAGTGGTCATCTTGGTTTTGCTAGCAGCACAATGAACATCTGATTAAAATCCATAATTTATTAGTGGCACAGTCTTGTGGCTGACCTGGTGCATTGTAGTTTTCTTCTAAGGTTTTTTTTTCCCAGTTACACTATATTGCCAAAAGTATTCGTTCACCTGCCTTGACTCACATGATCTTAAGGTACATCCCATTCTTAATCCATAGGGTTCAATATGACGTCGGTTTACCCTTTGCAGCTAGAACAGCTCCAGCTCTTCTGGGAAGGCTGTCCACAAGGTTTAGGGGTGTGTTTATGTGAATGTTTTACCATTTTTCCACAAGCGCATTTGTAAGGTCACACACTGATGTTGGATTAGAAAGCCTGGCTCTCAGTCTCCGCTGTAATTCATCCCACAGATATTCTGTCAGGGTAAAGTCAGGACGCTGTGCAGGCCAGTCAAGTTCATCCACACCTGTCATCCATGTCTTTATGAACCTTGCTTTGTGCACTGGTGCAGTAGTGATGAAAGAAGAAGGGGCCAGCTCCAAACTGTTCCCACAAAGTTGGGAGCATGGAATTGTCCAAAATGTCTTGGTTCCTTTCACAGTTCCTTTCAGGAGCACTAAGTCCAGCTCCTGTAAAACAACCCCACACCATAATCCCCTCACCACCAAACATTAAATTTGGCAGTCAGACATGTACGTTCTTCAGGCAACCGCCAAACCCAGACTCGTCCATCAGAATGCCAAATGGAGATGCATGATATGTCACTTCAGAGAACGTGTCTTCACTGCTTCAGAATCCAATGGCAGCGTTCTTTACACCACTGCATCCGACGCTTTGCATTGCACTTGCTGATGTATGGCTTGGATGCAGCTGCTCGACCATGGAAATGCATTCCATGAAGTTCTCTGCACACTGTTCTTGAGCTAATCTGAAGGCCACATGAAGTTTGAAGTTCTATAGTGAATGACTGCAGTAAGTTGGCAACCTCTTCACACTACATGCGTCAGCCTGACCCTGATCCGTCAGTTTAGGTGGCCTACCACTTTGAGTTGCTGTCATTCTCAAACACTTCCATTTTCTTATAATACAGCTGACAGTTGTATGGAATATTAGGTAGTAAGGAAATGTCATGACTAGATTTGTTGCACAGGTGGCACATCCGTGCCGGGTCCTCCGTTCCACCAGCTTATCGTCGATCTCTCTCCCGCTGCGTATGATCTTACAGCTTATATAGCGGCACACAGTTATAAGACCAAGCAGCATCTTGTGCACTAAATCTCCCTGATTAGCACCGCCTCTCCGGGACACCCTTCCACCAAGTGCCACTGCGTAACAATTGTGTACCTGCCATTTTTAAGAGGCATATTTCTGTGAACAATGCTGGTGTTTGGTAAAGCAGAAATCTTTTTGAGAAAATTTTTATAGAAATCCCGTCCTGTTTTAGTTTAATACAAGATGCAACACTTAAATATTAAATAAAAAATGTTTGGGTGTGTAACATTTTACTTTCTTCTCCCTCTTGTGAAGTATAAGGGTCATGGAAGACAATAATGAAGTAGCACTACCAACAGCTTTGAGTAGGTATTACATTGGCCCAGATGTTAAAAATCGCCAAAAAAAGGCACCAATATAAACACATTAATCGATACTCTTGTGCATGTATCGATGCATCAAATCGTCGGCTGTAGAATCGATGCATCAATTCAAATCGGTTAATATTTACACCCCTAATACAGAACAAGACATCCAGTCAATCTAAGATTGCTTTGGCCTAAAAACCTCACTGGTGATCCTGTGCAAAAACCTTGCAGTTTCAGGTTGCATTACTTGATGCAGCAGCAGCAGACTGTGTAACCCCTAGTACTACTGAACTATGACTAGCTATCATAGGAGTATGACTGCTCTCAAACAATATCTCGATGGTCATACACACAAACAGCAGACTTTGGCGTCTTTGTTCAAGATAAAGAAAATTTAAAAAATGTTTTTTAATTATCTTATGAAAACGTAAAAGTGGTAAACAATGATCCAATTCTTGCTTTCCAGGACTAAGCCTATGTTTTTTTTTATACTCACTCATGATGACCTTAACTGTAAGCAATTAAATTGCTAATTGTAAACCAGTTGTTCTTAATTTTGTCAAACTAATGATTTTTTAAATGCTATAACAAAACACTTGTTTTAAATGTTAGTCTGTCTGTTTAGTCATAGTCTGTTTTGTTATTTGTGATTATGTGTTGTCACATGATGGCCACATTTCTTTAAGCATACAAACTGAAAATATCTCTTTCCTCAGACCTTTCCCATGACACTAATACACATGAACAGTTCCTGTACTGCTGTAGAGTAACCTTCATTAGGACCATAAACAGCTTAATGAAGGTTGTTATAACCATTAATGTGCATCATAAGGTCAAACATAGTTAGTTTTAGATTGTAAGCAGCTTTTAGTAGTTGTGCTTTAGGGTGCTCTGTGTGTGTGTTTGTGCACAGCATGTGGGTTTTAGCTGGGCATGTAGCCAAACATTTCTGATTGTGTAGTGCCATAGAAAACATGCTCATATTCCTGTAGATAAACTTCTCACATGGGCACTTGTTAAATTCTGCTTTTCTTCTGTTTTGTTAAAAAAAAAAAAAAAAAAAAAAAATCCAGATTTGCCACCGGTTCATTGCTTCGGGACTTATTTAGTGAATTTGAAACATACTGATGCAGGTCCAAATCCTTGAGCTCCATGGCTCGGAATTCAGATTCACCATTTAGAGCACTGGATTGTGATCCCAAGAACACAACACTGACATGATAAATTACACAAAACACACTTTACTCATTCTTCATAAATTAAACAATAATTAACTAAATACAGAATATTGCTAAACAGGGCAGTGATCTGTTGACATCTGTTTAAATCATATAAAAGGTTTAAGTGTTTTTTCCTAGTGTTAGAGGTTAATTTAGAATTCTTAGCAAATATATGCAATTAAGTAGCAGCCTTTAATTCGTTGTTCGTTTTACAAACGAAAAAAAAATTAATTAAGTCCTATTTTTGATCTGTTTATTTGTTCTAAAGTATAAAGTGTGAACAGCCTCAAAATGTAATATTTTTTAACATTACAATCTTTGTCAAGATCATAGAAGCCTTAAGGTTATAAGATGGTTATAAATTACATATTTGATGTTGACATTTCCAGTTTGCAGTAGTTGCTTCTTGTCTTTTCGTGTCCTTTTATTTAAAGGGCAACTCTAAACTTGAAGCTTCTTTTTAATCCTTGGGCATTTGTTCATTTTGTAGACGGACCAAATACTCCTGCTTCAGTTTCTCTCACATTCCAGTATCATTCTGCTTTTGTAGACTCTGCATTATTTGCCCTATTTTAAGGACACTAAAATTTATGTGACATGGTGTAATTCATCTTTTTTTATTTTATTTCTTAATGACTTGCACTCTAGCATGTCCTACATTTTTGTGTGTGAACAGTAACAAGCCCAGTGTTTATTTTGGGTTAGGAGGTAAATTGTACCCTTCATGAAAGCAGTGTGAGTGTGTTTGTCTCAGCATCATTTATTTGTGCCTGTCAGAGTGTGCATCCGTGCACATAAGATAATTTGTTATGTGGCAGGAAATGAAAATAAAATGTCTCGCACCTCTTTACCCCACGTTATGTCTGTCTCTCTTGTTCACACTATTTGATTTGAAATTTGATTCATAATAGTTAATATTGTCTTGTATTAATATAATTGGGAACCTGATGTGTTTAGTGATATTAAACGTTGAGTGAATGAGTGCATGTGTCATTGTCTTTTTTAATTGTGTCCCTTTTTTATAATTTTACTAATATATAAGGTTTTTTTTGCAAATTCGACACTGCCTTGCCAAAAATTCTTATTGCTCACATTCTTATGTTTTGTATTTTTTCATAGCATTGGTTTTATGCATTTATTTACATTCATCTTAAAGATTGGAACAATTGGTCGGTTGTTATTCTATAATATCTTCTGTTTTCAGAGTGTGGCATGGTGACTTACTGGTTAGCATATTTACATATTAGCACTGGGGTTCCAGGTTTGAATCCCAGTCTTGGAGAAGTTTCATTGTGGGTTTCCTTCAGGTTCTTTGGTTTCTTTTCACAGTCCAGAAAATAATTTCAGTACTTTAAATTGGTCCTATATGATGTGTGTGCCCAGCGATAATTTGGCATCCTGTATCTGCTGTTCAGTGCCAAAAACGATACACCTATCCTGGGTGTATCTGCCCAGCGCTTAAACCCCCCAAGAAACCTACTTAAGGATTAAGCAGAAAATAATGGATGGCTGGATGTTTTTACAGTAACACAGAATAATTTTGTCATTGTTGTCTTGACATATTTCTGTGTTTTCAGAGAAACAAGATGCAATTAATAATGAAACCTATTATATAGTATATTCAGGTACAGCTAAATTAACTCTGTGATTTAATGAAATTAACTTAAAATCATAACATCAAAAGGTTAACATTGATTTTATTTATTTTACTACAAAACACATAAAAACAAAGAATTAAAAAAAAGTTGTTTTTTTTTGTTTTTTGTTTTAATAATTGTATGAGAGGAACTACTCAGTTCTGTTTACACTAATTGGTTTCTTCCGGTAAATTATGCCATAAATTATTAAATGCATTGTGTTAACTCATTGTAAAAAATCTTTCTAAGAAATGTTAACAATGTGAAATGTAGACATTTCACAAATGACTTAAACTGCCAGTTTTAAATAAAGACTGTTATTATTATATCACTATAGCTATTGACATTTTAGTCCTACAAGATACTTAGAATAAGAATAATCAAACTCATCTCAGGCAATCTGACCTCAAACTTTAGGCTTTTCCACAAGCTGCTTATGACTTTGTATTGCATTAGACATACAAAATAGAATTCATAGTAGATGTGGAGAATCACATGTGATTAACGAAAAATAAAAAACAAAAATAGATAAGCTTCTAGACATTTGACACTTCAAACTAATAGGGTCAGCTGTTTGGGCACACCTTTTCTTGGTATTTTAAAGAAGGTGTTTCTCCACAATATTTTTATTCTGAGTATGTAACATTAAAATAACACTACAAACCGTACCTTATTCAAGCTGACTGTAGAACATATGAGATTCAGCATAATGGTGGCTCAAAGCTAATTTCATAAAATTGGGTCCTGTAACTCATTCAACTGAAAATTAAACAGACACAAAAAACAGACACACTATAGGCAGTGCGTGTGTGATAGATTGGTTTAACCAATTTCCATATTTGTAGAGATAGACCTGCATCGCCATATTTTGAAGGATTTATGTAATAATGAGCTGGGATTGTTAATCATTTTAGTGGTGGGTTTAATTTAATTTGTTTTTATAGAACTTTATATAACAAATTCTCACAGAATTAGTTTTTTTCCTTCAAGTTAAAGCGAGATATATTTTTCACTCGATTTTAAATCTTTTGGAAGTTAAAAATTTGTGAAAAATAGGTGGCTAATATAAACACATTAATAGATGTATTGATACACCGAATCATCGGCTGTATAATCCATTAATACTTACACCCCTTTTGAAAACCACTGCAAAATGTTGCTTCTACCTGAAAAACTCGACACCATACACACATACTGTAATGCCCGATGGGTCTTAGTTTTGTTTTCTGTTTAGTCCCGGTCTTTTCCTGTCTGCGCCTCATGTTATTAATTGGTCCTTGTTTCAGTTTAATGTCTTGTCATTATCTTCAGCTGTGTTTAATTCGTCACGCATCTCACCTGCCCTTTATTTAAACGCCTTTCCCCTGTTCGTGTTTGTCGCAGCGTCATATGAGTTACTCCGTTTTTGTGTGTTCCACGTTGTCTCGGCATTAAAAACCCTGTTCATTTTTACACTTTTGGACTTTTTATTAGTTTTTGCAAAACAAGGACAGTTCCGGTACGTGACACAGAAACACAGGGTCCTCTGGTGCCACACTTAGGGTCCTCAGGTGCCACAAGAATAAAGCTGGCATGGTTAAAACAAACAAGGAATTTGGAGAGAAGGGTTGGAGAAAGTGGCTGGGGATCACATACTTGTGGTTTGTAATCTGTCTGCTAAATGGCTTATGTTTTGCATTCTCCAGAATATATCACACCCGTGCGGTCCGTGCTGTTTTTTGTCAATCAATCGCCTCAGCGTAAGGACCTCCCCTGGATGCTTTTTTGTGTACCAGAGAATGGCAATTGTTGCAGCTTTCAAACTTTGTTTGCTCCAGCCTAACCCCAAACAGGGTGCTAGAGTTATCAGGACTGACGTCTTCTTTAGACTGTGTCATCTCTCCATTGTTCTGGGTTTCTGGACAAATGTAGCATGACTTGTGGACTGAAAACTGAATTTGCCGGAACAGAGAATATCAAACGCTACTTTATCGTGTTCTGTCACTATCTTGCTTTCTGCAGCTTAGAATTTTTAACTCTCCATTTTTTACTGCCCAACCCCTTCTTTCTGTACACACACACACACACACACACAGACACACACACACACACAAACATTTAACACAAAAATCTCCTGATATGATTAGTCATCTTATCTGCTTCACTAGCTTTGGCTTTCATTCACAAATGAATGACAGGACATTAAAATTACAATAGCTTATTTTATGACCTAATTAAAACAGGAAGAGCTTTTCTATTATGGGGTAAAGCAAAACCCTGGTGTGTGATCTCTTCTTTTAATGTCGCCAATCCTTAATCATGTTCATAAAGATGGTACATAAGCATAGCAATATTCAGGTGGAGTGAATTAATTGAATGCTAAATGTTCATTGATTGTAATCGTTCTGTAAGCCAGACGGCGTTGTGGGCTCCATGGCAACAGGAGCTCCTATATAAGGTTGTCAAAACAATATAATGCCTCTGATTTTCATTTCTTCTTAATGTCTAGAGATCAAATTATGACGTATATTTTTATGTGCACTAGAAATCTGGGTGTTTTTAAAAGTTAATCAATAATTTAGGGGAAATCGGTGTGTATGTGTGTTAATCTTTGTTTTATTTGTAATGTGTATATGTAATAAGATGATGTCATACACACATAAACTAAATTGTTGGTACCCTTTTGGTTAATGAAAGAAAAATGCTCCCACTGGCCAACCCTTGGTCACCAAATAGTCACTGAAATCATTCGAAGTAATAACGAATAAAAATGCTATAAAAATAGACAAATGAAGCATACCAAGAAAAGAACACTGTACGATATGGGGGATGCTCTGTTATGTTCTCTGGCTGCTTTGCTGCATCTGGCACAGAGTGTCTTGGATCTATGCAGGGTACAATGAAATCCCAAAACTATCAAAGTTTTCTAGAGAGAAATGTGCTGCCCAGTGTCAGAGAGCTTGGTATCAGTTGCAGGTCACGGGTCTTGCAACAGGATAATGACCCAAAACACACATCTAAAACACCCCAAAACTAAAACATTATACTTTTCTGAAGTGGCCTTCTATGAGCCCTGACTTGAATCCTATTAAGCATCTTTGAAAAAGATTTTTATTTATTATTACTTTGTCAGATTCAAGTTATTTCTGTGATCATTGTGGGTTTTCCTTTCATTAACCGAGGGGTACCAACAATTTTTTGTACATGTATATAAAGTAAAATAAAATGACGTACCACTCTTTTTCGTTTTCAGAGGTGACAGTGTCATCCTTACTCTGTCTGTCTTCAGTACGTGAGTTACCATTGCAGTTACGTGATTTATATCAGCAAGGTTTTACACTTGTTGCTGTTCACCCATTTGTACACTCCTGTGGTCCAGCCGGAGTGAAATTGCAGAGGCAGCTTCATCGAGCTGTGCTCATCAGAGAGACACACAGGTACTATAATTTTCTTCTCACGCATAAATATACACATTTCAAACCACAAAGTACTTTCTACCCATTTACATAGCCATAAATTCTTTTTTTATTGTTGTTGAATTACTCTATTTCATCTAGATGATCCACTATTCATTTCAACATGGCAGATTCACAAAAAATTATATAAAAAAGAAATGACGCTTTCAGTTGCTGGTTGAAGAAACAAACCTTGAAAAACTCAAATAATTTATATTTTACGACAAACAACCACGTAAATTACCTTAAAAAAACAATATATTTTAGATACTGAGGCAGAGCTATCAAAATAAATGAAAATAGTATTTTTTTTTGACATAAAAAAAATCTGCTTGTAATAATTGTAGTGCTATGTTAACATGGTGTTTACAATCATGTTGTTGGCAGTGGACAAAAATAGTGTCATAACATTAAAGTAAAACACGCGGTCTGCCTACATGATATCAAAACAGATAACATGGGGAGTGGTAGCTCAATGGTTAGGGTGTTGAGCTAGCGATCTAAGGGTTGTGGGTTCAAAACCCAGGACCACCGAAGTTACCAATGTGGGTCCTTAACCCTCATTGCTCCAGGGATTATGTATGTAACCCTGTCTTCTGGCCCCAGCCATTAAGTAGGTTATCTGTAAATTGCTTTGAATAAAAGCATCTGCTAAATGACCAAATGTATGTAATAAATAGATAATATATAATGCATGTCCTAATATGTTGGTTTTAAAGAGCAACTTTATCATTGTCTGCTAAGTTCAGATAAAGAGACACAGAGAGTAAAGTTATTAGGCTAATGTATAGCATACATGTCTTTTTAACTTTATCATCTCATTGTGCTGTATAGATTTGCCTGTTACAGTACCTGCCTTTACTGTGAATGCATTTGTTCCCTTAACACCATGCATTTGCCTATTCATTGCTCATTGATACATTAGTCAGCATCAGTCAACTCTGGCCGAACCAGGCTAATGCCTGCACTATTAGTGCAAAAATCCATCACATTTTACCCTGGGGCAGTCGTAGGCTTGTGGCTAAGGAACCAGTTTTGTGACCTTAAAGGTCCCTGGTTTGATTCCCCGTCCAAGTACTATGGCTAAAGTGCCCTTGGGTGAAGCAGCTACCCCCGATTGCTTCTCAGGCACCATGTGCATGGCTGCCCACCACTCCGGGAACGTGGGCTCACTTCACCCAGTGTGTGTAAATGTTTCACTGCATCGATTAGTTAGATGTGGAGGACTAATTTCTGTGTGTAATCACAGTAGGCAAACATATTAATTTATCACTTTTAACATAATTAAATAGGCCGGCACAGTGGCTTAGTGGTTAGCTTGTTTGCCTCTCAGCGCTGGGGATTCCCAATTTGAATCCCGATCTGGGTGTAGTTTCCATGTTCTCCCTGTGTCCGTGTGGGCTGTCACCGTGTTCTCTAATTTTCTCCCACAGTTCAAAAACAAGGATTCAAGATAAATTGAATGTCTTAAATTGCCCCATATAGTCTGTGTTTGTGTGTGGCTGTCTGAGTGAGTGTGCCCACTGATAGATTGGTGCCCTGTCTTGGGTGTACCTGCCCAGCGCCCAAAACGTTCTAGATGGGCATGGGGTACCCTAGTAAAGGATGAAGCAGAAGATAATGAATGAATGAAAGATGATTAAATAATTGATCAGTTATATATTTCATGTCGAGAAGGAAAAGAAAGAGGCTGACAATATCCTTTGATGCACAGAGACATAAGTTGTTTTTTCCACTTTGGTGGTGGTGTTTTTGCTTACATCGGCATGGTAGTGTAAATGTCTATATGTGTCAAAACCTGAATGTCTGTGTGGCTGTGCCAAATTAGATATGTATGCACATTAAGCCACACAACATGGAAACAACTGTTACATTTTTACAGCAGAGCAAAATGCACTATATACTACAGCTACTATAGTTTATATTTGACAGACTAGTAAAAAATCAGGTCATGAATTTTCCGCTGGGATAAATAAAGTATCTAGCTATATGTCTATCGATTTACCATGATATAATAAATAAATAAATAAATAAGAAAGATAAGAAAGATAAATAATATATTATTTCATTTAGTTACAGGTAACAGAACTGGGGTGCGTTTCCCAAAACGTTCGTAACGCTAAGTACTTCGTAACTTCATACTTAAGAACATTCTTAAATTTA
>JAOUQT010030699.1:0-11441 GCA_025769995.1 Xyliphius kryptos
GGCATGGGGAACACCCCCCCTCCCCCCCGCGACCCTCATAAAGGAATAAGCGGAAGATAATGAATGAATGAATGAATCTACCTATAAAGAGTAAAATCAGAGAAACAGTGAACTGAATCGATAGCTCTGAATGATTAATCAACCATCTGGATTTTAAAATTCCCACCTCGGGTGATTGTTGCCATCCCGGATGACTTTGTCCGTGTGGGTATGCGTCTGCAGGAGCTGTCTGAGCTGGTGGAGGAGGAGAACCTAAAGGGTGTTCCCGTGTTAATCTTTGCGAATAAGCAGGATCTGGCCACGGCGTCTACAGCCAGCGAGATCACAGAGGGACTGAACCTGCACACGTACAGAGACCGAGTCTGGCAGATCCAGTGCTGCTCGGCTCTGTCTGGAGAGGGAGTTCAGGTGACTGACCACAGCGTGTGGGCCAAATATAAAGTAATTATTTTCAACAACATGAACGCAACAGAGGACCTGCTGTGACCTTAAATTAAATTTTCTTAAATGTAAGGTGGGTGGCACGGTGGCTTAGTGGTTAGCATATTCACCTCTCAGCGCTGGGGATTCTCAGTTCGAATCCCAATCTGGGTGGAGTTTCCACGTCCTCGCCGTGTCTACGTGGGTTTTCTCAGGGTTCTCCGGTTTTATCCCACAGTCCAAAAACATGGATTCCAGGTACATTGAATGCTCCAAATTGGCATGTATAGTGTTTGTGTGTGGATGTGTGAGTGAGTGTGTAACCAGCGATGGATTGGCGCCCTGTCCTGGTTGTATCTGCCCAGCGCCCGAGTAGCTCTCCCCTGGAAGGGCATTGAGAACCCCACCGCGACCCTCGTAGAGGAATGAGCGGAAGATAATGGATGAATGAATGTAAGGTATACTATACAGTTTGTTCAATGTTGTCTGACTCTCCAAATCTGAAAGAATTGTGTCTTTAGTGTTGTCCACGTCAGGGTGGCTTACATTCGGTTACACTGCCGTCTTCACTTTATCAAATTTGGCCCACTTTGCAAAAAGTTTGGACACCCCTGCTTCATGGGATTTTATAATGTAAAGTTAAAGTAACGTAAGTCCTTTTTTTGTATTTGCAGGATGGTATGAACTGGATCTGCAACAACATCTTAAACAGGAAGAAACAGGACTGAGGTTTAATCCAGTCCGGTCCAATCCAGCACCTTGGTGAGGTGCCATCAGCCCCATTCCTAATTTACATACAACTCTTATTACATATTAAATAATAAAGTATTTAATATTCATTTATTCTGTCATTATCTTCTGCTTAATCCTCTACGGGGGGGTTCCCATGCCCATCCAGGGAAGAACGTCTCGGCGCTGGGTAGATACACCCAGGACGGGGCGCCAATCTTTTGCTGGACACATACAGACGATAGGGGCAATTTAGAGCAGCCAATTTACCTTAAATCCATGTTTTTGGACTGTGGGAGGAAACCGGAGAAAACCCACACAGACGCGGAAGAACATGGAAACTCCACCCAGATTGGGATTCAAACCGGGATCCCCCAGTGCTGAGAGGAGAACGTGCTAGCCATTACGCCACCGTGACGCCCGCACCATGGATCTATAAATAACAAACCCATAATTACAACATTTTTCATAATTAATTAACGCCCCGAGCATCTGTATAATGTTGATGGGTCATATGTTTGTGATGTTCTACTTCATTCCTAAATAAATACATTTCCTAAAGGCTTACAAACTTTTGAGCACGGTACTTTATACAGAAATGAAAAGGTTGTCTTGTTCTCTTTTATTTAATCAGGACCATTTTAATGTCAACATCCCCCATATCACCAAAAACGGCGTGTGTTATTCTTTGCATATCATAATGTCACCTTACCTTCTAAGATGCTTAAGCTGTCCCCCTCACATCGACCATTACTATGGCAACGTTGCCACAGAGAATAGCTGCTTCATCAGTAGCTCTTGCGCTCGCCTCTCCCGTCTTTCCACCCAACACTCCACAGAAACAACGGTCAGACTGTCTGGAATAACGACACAGGGATTTCACAGTGAGTACAGCTCTGCTAAAATTATATAACGGCAGATATCTCTACATCCGTTCCTATTGGAGACAACACACAAACTTTAGTCAAACAAATCACAAAAACCTGAAAGCTCTGTTTTCATTGTGTACAGTATGATGATTATAATATTAGTAAATGTTCTTTAAACCAAAATGTCTGACTGTATAGTTGTAATTAATACACAGATATTTATAATACATATTATAATTACTAATTGATGATAATCAGATGGATGTACTTAGTGATTTTTGCAGAAATACAAATTCCTTCTAGGATATTTCTGTGAAAATGGTGTTCATTAGTTTTTTATGTGTGGACAAAAGTATTGAGACTCACCCATCTTTATCATTAAATTACGATGGTCCCGTTGCATCGTGTGTAAAGATTAAACATCTTGCAATTTACTTTGAAGTCATTTTGAAGATTAAGTTCAAGAGTGCATTCTTCAGCAGTGCAAGGTCATAAAACAGCTTTACACAATTATGAGCCTGAACCCCCAAACAGCAAGCCAAAGTGACAGTGGCAAAAAAAAACTCCCTGTTATGTTGTTTTTAAGTAAGAAACCTTGTGAGTACCAAGGCTCAGTGCGGGGCTCATCCTCCTTGAGTGGGGAGACATTTAAGTCATTTTTTTTTAGAACGCTTTTTACAATTTTTACAGTTTGTTGTCACAAAACAGCTTTACAGAGTTTTTAAGGAAGAAACCTTGTGAAGAACAAGATTTTTGAGTGGCTGGGCAGCATCAACACTGTAGGACAGCCATGTACAGATTGAGATCAATAGTAGTTTAACAATCACTAGTTTAACAATAGTGATCATTATATAAACTATCTGAGTCCATCCTCCAGGACTGCAACGAACTCCATACCGGAAACGTCGTATCTGCAGTGCTCCAGCAGTGCCATTGACCAGGAGATGGGGTCACCTCAAGACCATCTTAGAAAAACAGACAAGAAATGCAGTTAGAGCTCATAAAGCACCGTAATTGTGTAATTAATGGAGTATGATTGACTCAGTGCAGCATGTGCATGGAGAACGCCCCATCCGAGTGAGAACGTAACGGGCGCTGGGCAAATACACAAGGACAGGGCATCAATCTATCACTGGGCACACACTCGCTCACACACAATCTATAGGGGCAATTTAAAGCAGCCAATGTACCTTGAATCCCAAAAGCAGGGTTTGGTATGGTTGGACTTTGACGTGCAAAGGCAAGACTGTCCAAATAAAATTCTGACCCCAATGCCATTAAAGAACATTAGGATTGAAATAGAACTGAGATTGTGAATTGAGACCTCTTGTCCAATATCGGTACCTGACCTCACGGAAGATCTTCAAGACAAATAAGCAAAGATTTTGTAACCTTGAAGGAAGTCATGAAAGCAGGGTGTAGCATGTGGGTGTCTCAGTACCTTTGTGAGCAGTTTCAGGATGTTTTTGTGAAGCAATAACTCCTCCTCCTCGGTTTCTCAGGTCTTCCCACCTTCTGGAGTTCTTCTGCCGCCTCCATGGAGAGTGTCCAGCCTTCAAGCTCCATTAGTTTGAGATATGAAACAAGAAGCACCACCATGATCCCATCGGCTTTCCCCAGTGTTCCATCCACTAACTACTACATGAACATCAACAACATCATCATCATCATCATCTTCTGCGTGGTGTGTTTCCTGCTGCTGGCCGCTTGTCTCTACGCCTTCTGTTTCCACTGCGCACTGC
This sequence comes from Xyliphius kryptos, assembly GCA_025769995.1. Lineage (NCBI taxonomy): Eukaryota > Metazoa > Chordata > Actinopteri > Siluriformes > Aspredinidae > Xyliphius > Xyliphius kryptos. Next base: position 3,761 of record JAOUQT010030699.1, read on the forward strand.
GGTGCGCTCACAAGGACAGCGCCACAGACGGAGGCTGCAGTCTGGAGAGGGAAGACACCACCGTCAGACGCACCTCGTCCAATGTATCCGTTGGAAATGTCATTTGAAAGCAACTGAATTGGCTGAGTCAGTCGTGTCTTGAGTTCAGGGATCATCTCCACCACTCTCGCACCAGACGAACCAACGTAGAAGATATACATGCCTTTTATTTTTTTAAAAACGAATGAGGTTTTTTTTTTATGAACTGGAGGTAAAACATTATTTTAAATGTTTGTTTGTCTGTGTTTAATTGTAGTTTAGTTTTTTTTTCATTCATTTTTTCAACATCACCAAACCTGATCAGTGGTTGCTGGAGCCTATCCCTGCATTTAAGAAGAAAAAAGTGGTAAAACGCTCGGGATAAGCCACAATGCACATATTTACATTTAAAGGCAAGTGTTAAAGCATCTTACCTTCCAGCATATTTTTTGGACTCTAGGAGGAAACCAGAGCTCCAGGAGATACACCACAAGGAACAATGGGAGAACATACCAACTCTGCACAATAATGTATCATAGAACGGGTTTACAGAGTTCAAAGTCTAAACCTCTTAAGAATGAGCAGTCATTACAGCGACAACTAAAAACAGTCATTTGTTTTAATTATAAAAGAATGAAACTCGAGGACTAAGGACCGAGGCTCAGTTCTGGACTCTTCCTCAAAAATATTTTGTATATTTTTTTCTGCGCGGCACGGTGGCTTAGTGATTAGCAGGTTCGCCTCTCAGCGATGGAGATTCCAGATTTGATTCCCAATGTGGGTGAGTCGGGGAGTTTCCATGTGCTCCCCATGTCTGTGTGGATTTCCTCCCATAATCCAAAAACATGGATTTAAGGTAAATCGAATGCTCTAAATTGCCCCTATAGTCTGTGTGTTTGAGCAAGTGTGCCCCGCGATAGATTGGCACCCTGTCCAGGGTGTATCTGCCCACCGCCTGAGACGTTCTCCCCTGGATGGGCATGGGGAACGCCCCCCGCGACCCTCGTAAAGGATCAACATAAGGAATGACTGAATATTTTTTTGGATATTTTATTTTCTGTACATTTACTCTTTACATAACCTCCTCTTAAAGCACAAAATATATCATGTGAATACATATTTATTTGATTATTCGAAGGTTTTGGTGTAAATCTTATTTTTTACTTCACTTCTTCACTCGTCTCAAATTTCCCTGCAAGATCAATAAAGTCATATCTCGAAACTCAGACACCTTTGTCGAAGAGCAACAGTGTCAAACACGCTCGGTCTACCGGCCCCCGAGAGCCGCCGGTGAAAAGAAATCAATAAGACAAGCACTCAAAAGGTTCGAGTCGGATGAAAATGACGGGGAGACGGCAGACGGCGGCTTTAAAGGTAAAAGTCGAACGCTATTACAGCCGCTTCTATTCCTCAGAGTGAACAACACAATGGCTTCTTCCTAAAATATTCATGACTTTAACCCTCAGAGAGCTAAAAAAAAAATAAAAAGTGCAGAATGATGAGATGAATGTGGCAGAGATGTGAGGACATACACAAATGGTGTGCGGTTGTAAGAGTGGTCTCTAAAAAAACAGAGTGCGATGTAACGGCCTGCAGTCTTGTGACCAGAAGGCAGGAGACAGACCTGGAAGCTGCAGAGATGAAGATCCTGAGATTCTCATTGGGTGAGGAATTAAAGATTAGGAATGGGTTAATAACACGATAATGCAAGAATGGGAAAAGATATTGAGGTGGTTTGGACATGTGTAGAGGAGGAATGAGGTTTCTGTCAGCAGAAGGATGCTGAGGATGGAGTCACCAGGCAGGAGGAGGAGAGGAAGGACAAAGAGGAGGTTTACAGACAGCTGAGGTGGGACATGCAGGTATTGGTGTGAGTGAGGATACTAATGAGAGTGTGACATCCCCACAATGGTGACTTCAGTGGACCTGGGATCTAAACACACAATCTATAGGGGGCAATTTAAAGCAGTCATTTATTAATTCATAATCTTCTGCTTAATCTTGTCATAGAGTCATGGTGGGTTTCCCATGCCCATCCAGGGGAGAACTTCTTGGGCACTGGACACAATTACTTACACAGCCACACACACACTATACAGGGCAATTTAGAACATTCAATTTACCTTGAATCCATGTTTTTGGACTGTGGGAGGAAACCCGAGAACCCGAAAGAAATCCATCCTGACACGGGAAGGACATGGAATGGAATGATGGGATGGAACCTTGACTTCTGTAGGACTGACGGCGTTGCAGTCCTGGAGGATGAACAGATTTTTACTATTGTTGAATACAGACAACTGATCTGTACACAATCTGTACATGGCTATCCTACACCGTGATGCTGCCCGGGTCCCTCACTGAGCCTCGGTCCTCACAAGGTTTCTTAACAGGGAGTTTTTCCTTGCCACTGTCTCCTTGGGGGTTAAGGCTCAGAACTCTGTAAAGCTGCTTCGTGACAACGTGCTATTGAAATAACATACTTAATTAACTGGTGATTTGTGTTTTTTTTGTTTTTTTGGGGGCTTTCCTCTTTAAGTAATTTGCTTTTTTTTATCTACTTTTAGAACCCGTATGATGTTTTAGGCTCACAGACAGATCCTTCTGAAGGGGTCACAGTCGTTTTAGCACCACTGTATGGGTGGGTCAGGGTGTAAAGCCTTAGCCCCCGCAGCACCCTTGCTAAAATTACTGTGATGATGTAAGTGCATGCATCAGAGGGTCTGAGTTTATACCAGCACCCTGTCTTCCCTCAGTCCCCAAATCCGGACCGACCTCAAGCAACATCACACAGCTTTTCCTTTAACCGTCCCTCCAAACGCAGGTAAGCTGAACATTTTCTCCCGGGTTCTGTGCATCCTTCTGAGACGCCATATGACTGAATATTAATAATGTGAACATTGATAATCATAATTAGCTAGAGTTGATCATCATGTTCTTCAAGATTCTAATAGATTTGCACCTCGGTGTTACATCCTGATTGACATTTTTATTCTCCAAACGAAGCGCTGCAATTAATATTGTATCTCAAATTATCAGCTTTAATTACTAATTAGACATTAAGCCATCTGCCGGAGGGTTGCCGCCGACAGGTGCAACAGACTTCAGCTTATCTTGACTTATGAGGACACAATGGCTTAATGTTGCAGACAGGAAATAGGAGACGGCAGAGCTATTAACAGATTGAGGTACAGTTTTGGAGGAATTGAAAAGAAACTGGCACTGAATCAACAGAGAACCGTGCTTTACATGTACAGCGTGTAATATTTCATATCTCATCTTATCATTTACATCCAATCGCTGATGTTTGGTTGTTTTCCCCGCCGCACAGGGAAGAGCATGCAGACCGTCTATGACAATCTCACCAAACAGTGGCAGCAGCAGGCGCAGGCCCTCAGCAGAGAGGCGCGAGGGGGTAAAACACACACGCAACAACCACACAACAAAGTCATAATAATCATTCCTAAAAGACGGCAGCATTTTAAAAGCTTTCCTTCGTACGGCCGCTGCTGTGATTGACAGCACCAGACTCGAGATCAAACATGTATTTCGGGTCACGTGAGCGGCGAACCTCAAGCACCATGACACCCTGTAAACGGAGACGCAGCCGTTGTGCTTCATGCGCTGCCAAGGAAACACTCCTCGCATTTGTTTGTCTTAATTTCCAGTGACCTCAGCTGTTCGCCATCTCTGGCAGCAAACAGCGCCTCAAGCTAAATCCGACTCCGAGGTGGGAAATGTTTCCATGAGCTCCGGCAGACGAGACTTCCGAACACGTAAAAGGGTCTCGTCCATCCTTTATGCTGATCTGACTTTTTTTTTTTTTACCATAAGAGACCTATCCCTGCAAATCACATAGATGTATAACATATAACTAATAGGTCTAAAGGAGCACTTATTCATATGTTCACCACAAGGTGGCTGCAGTAGGCCATTTATGTTTGAATTCAAGACACCAGTCTTCAGCTCCTTAAATAGGACACATGTCATCCTTAAATACACTTACAGGCCGCTTTGTTAGGTTCACCTCCTTGTCTCCGCACTCCTTGTCCGTGGTGTCAGTTATAGATTCACGTCACAGTTATAATTTCAAATCTGTTTTTCTGAACTCGTGGTTAGTCACTGGGGGTCACTGTGGTTCTGTGTGTATTTCAGAACACCTGAATCTTGGAAAGAAGGTAAGTGTACCGAGGGATGTCATGATTGAGGAGCTGAACCTGACATCGAACCGAGGATCCAGAATGTTCCAGGAGAGGCTGAAGAGGGTGGAGAAGTACACTGTGGAGAACACAGCTGACGCTTCGAACATCATTTATGTAAGAGAACACAGAGATTAGAAATATAAGACCAATCTCACTTCAGAAGGTCCGATTGAGTAGGTTCCAGTCTGTTTACTTATTTCTACAGCGTTTTCACAAAAGTACACAGGTTTAAACCGGTTTCACAGTGTTCTAAACCTAAACCCTTCTAAATCTAAACCTTGTGAGGACCAAGGATCAGTGAGGGACTCGTCCTATTTAAGCGGCCGGCAAATACTATAATTACTTAAAAATAACAGTTGCCATGACTACAAAAATCCCTCAAACACAATAATTGCCATGACCATTATAATACCATATAAATAACGGTTGCCGTGACTTCTGTGATACCATGTAAACAACGGTTGTCATGACAAGTTTAATCGCTCATGAACAACAGTTGTGGCAACTACTATAATACCATATAAAAAACGGTTGCCATGACAACAGTACTACCATATAAACAACGGTTGACACAACTTCTATGTTTCATTAAACAACAATTGCCAAGACTAATATAGCTCCTCATAAACAATGGTTGCTATGACTACTAAAATCCCAAATAAACAATTGCCATGACTTCTCTAATCCATCCTAAACAATGGTTGCCATGACCACTATATGAATACTATATTTGGTCAAAAAACGATTGACACGACTACTGTAGTTCCTCAAATGGTTGCTATGACTACTGTAATCACTCATACAAACTAGTTGCCATGACTACAATACCATATTAACAATGGTTACCACATTACTATAATACCACATTAACAACAGTAGCCAGGACTACTCTAATTCCTCCTGAACAAAGTTTGCCAGGACTACTGTAATTCCTCATAAACTACAGTTGCCATGACTACACCTCAAAAATCGCATTTGAGTTTTGTTCTCAAGGCTTTATTCATCATCACTTAATTAATGGTTTATTATTTTAAATGTTCTTACAGATACTTAGTATAGAAAAAGTACATATATCAATTAAAAGTTTGAGGATCTAAGGCCAAGCAGAAGCAAGTCACCACTACTGGGTCCTTAAAAAGTGCCCTTTACTTTCAAAAAGATCTATTAATAAAAACTCAAAACTGTGAAGCCCAGCATTTAAAGAAAACACCACAAAACATCAGATCAGACAAAACTAACAAACAAAACTTTATGCTCCATTCTGTAATGAAAGTAAAAACCCCTTTTGTTTTACGATGTTAAACTTAACGGAATGATCTCTTGTTCTGTAGGACAGTCTGGATTTAAAGCAGGTCCAGGACCCGACCCACACAGCAACAAATGTTCAGGGCGGGAAAGAGAACCTGGTGTTCCCCATAGCCGGTAAACACAGTCTGGTTACCACTCTGAAGAAAACTGTGGCAAAGAAAGGCAGCCCTAGTGTCCTTGCTCCAGGTAGAGCAGTGGAACGTGATTAAAGAAACGCTCTACCCAAACATGCTAACCGCTAAAGGACTGATACAAGCATTTCAGTCGCGCACTTTGGGTGAAGCATTGCTTTAATGTGCCATTATCTGGCAACCATCACTTATACGTATATGCACTTATATATAAAATACATATGGAACTGAAAGACAGACGGCAGACTGCCATCTTGAAGAAGACGCGTGTTAGCATGTTCAATGCTCATCAGGTTGCTATATTATTTTACACTCGAATGCATTTCCCGTTACATGATCATGATTACTTCATTGACTGACGCCGTCTGCACTAATTAATGTCCTCTCACAGGAGACACTTAAATAACCCCCCCCCCCCGTCTCTTCTTACTCCATGCTTAATCACATGTTCTCAGCGGGGCAGCTAATAACCCTCGCTAAGGCTCCAAGCTAATCCAGGTTCCTTCGGTGCTTGACAACAGACTGGTGCACCGCTTAATAGATTATCAAAGCTCCAGGAAACTTACTACTGATATTGTTAGTACAGTTTAAATATAATTGAGTGATAACTTGTGATTTATAACACAAACACCTACGCAATAAGTTTCCCATGGGACATTTTAAAGCGCTAATCTGCCATGCACGACTGACTCGAGCAGGAAAATCTCATGCAGACATGGGGAGAACATGAAAAACATCCCATAGAAAGGACCCCAGTGTATACACTCCATACTGAAACTATGTATTTGCAGAACAGTGGCATAATTATCTTCTCTCATTAGTTACCACTTAATACTAAACAAATTACCAGGGTTCTGGGAGGGGTTCAATGCCCGTTCAAGGGAGAACATAGAACATTTTGGGTGTTGGACAGATCAGATTGGATGCAAATCTATCCCTGGGCACACACTCACCCAGACAGACAAACAGACACATACTCTATATTGATGCAATTTAGATTTAGAACAGCCAATTTACCTTGAATCCATGTTTTTGGACCGAGGGAGGAAACCGGAGAACCTGGAGAAAACTTCGCGGACAGGAGGAGAACATGGAAACTCCACCCAGATAGTAATTCGAACCCGGATCCCCAGCGCTGAGAGGCATATGTGCAGAGCACTGCCAAAAATATAAGATATTTATCCATATAATCAACAAAATATATCATTTAAGCATTGATGTCCAAAGTTTTCCTTAAGAAGGCGCTATAGCCAAGGTTTTGTCGCTTATCCAAGAAGAATAAATCATAAATTGCCGTGTAGTTTATTGAAATCAAAAATGGCTTCTAAGCAAAGCAAGAAGGTTTTGTATCATTTATTAATATTAATCATTTAATTTGGACAGAAAGGTCAGATTTTACTTTTGGACAAAAGTCTTGACGGATACAACATTTTATTCTTATACTTTACTTTAAATACAACAACATACTGCCATAACATTTGACCATAAAGTCACCTGTTCTCATGTCACTCCGCTGCAGGTGAATAAGTGCATGCCCTGGACGCTCCTCTCGAACCATTGTCTTAAGGGCTCTGCCTCACCTGGGCTTGTCATGTCTTTTTCTTATCCTCTCCACTTGACATTTGAACACATTGAAGATGTCCACCACCTCATGGATTTTATGATAAGCACTTTGGTTGGTGGTTGAATCTTTGGCATGTTGTCAGGGGGCAGGTTGCACTTCACATAAAAAAAAACATTGTTTGTTCCAGGTGGCGCTCTAATCGGTCATTGTTTGAATCATTTAAAGAAATGACAAGACTTTTGTCTTTGCAAAAACAGATGTTATGGTTTTTATCAAGCTGTGGACATTTTGGCAGCTTTAGTTTGCACCCAGTTATTAATGTAAACAATCCCCCCCTTGTATCCCAAGGCGACAAGACTTTTGTCAGGGACTGTATAGTTGTTGTGTATTGCAATATTTTGGTAAACTAAAAGAATAATGCATTATAATAAAGAGTTGCTGTTGACCTGCTCTACTAACAC
>JAOUQT010030709.1:0-11440 GCA_025769995.1 Xyliphius kryptos
GTGTGTGTGGCTGTGTGAGTGAGTGTGTACCCAGCGATGGATTGGCGCCCTATCCTGGGTGTATCTGCCCAGCGCCCAAGACGTTCTCCCCTGGTTGGGCTTGGGGAACCCCTCCGCAACCCTCATAAAGGAATAAGTGGAAGGTAATGAAAGAAAGATAAAATAACTATGCATCACTAGTATTGTGCACGTTACTCCAAATTAGTGAATTATTTATTGTTAGTAGTCACTTCCATTGTAATTATTAAAGCAATAAGTTACTACAGGGTGGCATTATTGTAAATAAATCACAGGAATGGTGTTGTTAGGCCCAACTCATAGCGGAGTACAGTTGCACTTCTTTCCCATGATTTATTCACAAAAATACCCAAACTTAATTGCTTTTTTGCTTTTATAAAATGATTACAAACACATTACAAACAAGGTTTTATTCATAAATGTGTTTGTTAAAAGCAAAATTGTTAATGAAAGGTGTGTGTTATTGTTAATAATGTCACAGCTGGTCAAACGGCTCAGCCATCATATTAAAGCATTTTAGCGTTCAATATTTGTCTAAGGAAAGAATTTTTTTACAAAAATTTGCTTCATAACCTTCTGAACACGTTAACCATTAATATAAGCTCCAGTATTAACAGATGAAAAGAATCAGATCATAAATCACAGTTTAGATATAGACATAGATACAAGTGCTGCTTACACATCCATCAGATTTGATTCCTATAGAGGGCGGCCTGCATCCTCACTGTGTGATGTTTGCATGTTTCACCATGCATGTCTGTTGGATTTCCTCCCAGCGTTCTGGTTTCCTCCCACATTCTTTAGATATCATCAGGGCTTCTGAAGAGTTTGAATTGTAATGAGTTTCAAAGCAGTTTTACAGAACTCTAATGCTTTTTACAAAGTTGTGCAGATTTTAGCAGTATGTAAACTAAAGCTCTGATAGTTTAACCTCTTGAAATAATGATACAATCATCACTTCATACAAATATAGAAATATTTCTCAAAATAATATTCATTTGAAAAACCATAGTACCTACATTACAGTATATAGTAAAAAGTATTATGGCACCTCCACATGACACCTAAAATACATTGTATCATACTCATTCTATATTTTTCTATTTGTATTTTGCAATAATGTTTTGCAAGGTGTTTGTAAGAATTGTGTAGATGTATTTGTAAGGTTAAAGACTGATGTTGGAGAGATGTTTCATCCTCTGTTAGTAGTGGTTAATAATACTATATATAAAAATATGTATGTGTACAGTATTGTTTAGTATTGGACTTTGTGATATTTCTTGTGATTGATTACTCTCTGTCTGTTTTAGTTCAGCATATCTTGTGCCATGTGTTTATTAATGTTATTTTGGGAACACTTCACAAAAACCTCGCAGTGAGTCATAAATCAATATGCCAGAAAAAAATTAAAAAATAAACACATGATCTTGCTGAACTGATTTAAAACTGTCTCCACCCAAAGCAGGTGTTCATTTCAATAAAATGTTCATCTTACTAGCATTCATTTATAAATGGTGATGATTCAACATAACAGCATTTTTTCATTTGTAATGCAGATTGTTGTAGCAGATTGTTTAACAGAAAGGTTTAGTCCTAAAATATAAAAAAAATAGTTATTGAACTTAATTATACAGAGTACAGTATACCAGCGATGGATTGGCGCCCTGTCCTGGGTGTATCTGCCCAGCACCCGAGACGTTCTCCCCTGCATGGGCATAAGGAACCCCACCACGACCCTCAAAAAGGAATTAGTGGAAGATAATGAATGAATGAAAGAACACACTCTATCAGTACCATGGTCAGCAACATTCCCAGCCACTGCAGTAGATAATCAGCACCATGGTCAGAAACATTTCCAGCCACTGCACTTTCTACTGGATGCCCCAGAAGGTATAAAGATGAAATAAATAACCCAGCTTCATGAGCTTTTACCCTACGAGCCTAAATCTGGAGGCTTCATCTGACCAAATGAATCAAGGAGGTAAACTTTTACAGGAAAATCATGGTTACCCATGCTAATTATGATTGATCAGGTTGTTCTCCTAAATATTTTTGTTGAGGATCAATAAGTTTACAGCACTTTATTACCTCCACAGTTTTTGGTTGATGTATTGGACTTGAATTCAAGTGTTTTTATTCAGTCCTATTGTCAGAAGAATTAAATTAGTTTTTCAATAAAGAGTGAAAGCAAGTGGGGGAAAAACAAAGTAGCACAGAATACAGTAAATCAGCACCATGGTCAGCAACATTCTCAGACACTGCAGTAGGGAATCAGTTTTATGGTCAGCAATTTTCCACAAAACATTTGCTGGATGTCAGAAGGCGAAATACACATGGATTCAGAAACCACGAAGAGTAACATTGGGCAGACCCAACACAAAAAGGCTGGAACAGTTTGTAGTCAGTGCCGAAAATGTAATAATGTTCTCAGTCAGCCAAAAACACTCCAAAAAAATATGGAATTATAGTTGTGGACACGGTGTAGCCAAATCCCATTTTGTAATTCATTCCATCCCATTTAAGACAGGTTTGACTTCTTGACTAGGTAGATTTCATTCAACAATCTATGGCATGATTGTTGCTCAAGGCATTCAGTTTCTGAAGACTAGGGCTCTTCAAGAACATCATGCAGAGGCATTACCGGGAACAAGCACCATGGTTAGTGACCCTGAAGAATAACTAGACAGCTCTACTAACAAAAATAACACAAGAGCCAGTGAAACACTCGAGTGTTCACAGCTGCAGGGCAATTATCAAAGCTACCCACCGTAGATGGCAGCCCGCTTAGACAAGCATCGGAAAAAGCTGTAAGTTCAAGCAGATACTATAACAGCTGCAAAACCCCTGACACGATTAAAAGCAATGTAGCTGAACCACTTTCTTTGCAAAGCCAAAACTTATTACAATACGACTCCAGTAAACTTTAGTGACTTGGTTAAGACATGCTGGGACATTAAAATTATTGTATACACTAAGCTATATTTAAGGACCTCGATTCAGTAAACATTAGATTAGTTAATAGGAAATCTAGGCCGTAAAAATCCTCTGGAAATAAAGGTGTGTTTTCAAACAAGTACATGTTAAATTATGCTGTATTAAATGCTGTATGATGACTTTAGAATATAGATAGTAAAGGGCTGATAACAGTTTAGTTTGTGTGTGAGAAAGAGAGCGAGAGCGCGTGAGAGTAAGAGAGAGAGCGAAATAGAGATTATCTATTGTTTATGGAAAACCACGTCCATAAATCCAGACATTTGACTTCAGTTCAAAAAATAAAAAGACAAATGATTTGTAGAGTTGATTTTATTGCAGATTAAATGCCATTAAATGTCAACAAATGACAAACAGCTTAAAAAACATCATCAACACAACACAGATCCCTCATGGTACTAAAAAGTGTATAGTTACAATTGATGAACATTTCAGTTAATGTATCGCCTCAACGTTTGGTGGGGAGATAAACTAATTTAAATGTTTGATATTCAGTTAACTAAACAAATTAAATTTGAATGTCTCCAGAACTAATGTATGCTTCCAGGTTTTATTTTTTAAGCTGTAGTAAAAATACACAACTGGGCCCCAGTGCACAAAGTGAAATCCATAAAAACATGGTTGGGTTAAACTAGGCATGTCCAATACGTTGATCTTGATCGACCAGTCGATCAGACAGTGCACGTAGCTAGATATCGCTGTTGAACTCTCCACAGGCTCGAGAAAAAAATAACTCAGGGAAAACTTTTTATTGCTGTCAAGCTATCCACACTATTTACAATTAAGTCACTCATGCTTCAAATGTGAATGCGCAAATATGCAAGGAACTCCGGTATTTTGTGCAGAGTATCAGAAGTATTGCTTACACACACTGTTTACAAACCGACACACAGCCCCTCCTCTGCCACTATCATGCCTTGATTAAAACTGTGCTCAAAAATGTTAAATATTCCCAAAGTGATGAATATGTCGACAAAAATTACTTATCCGATTTGAGCAAGACCTCTGCAGCCCTTTGGTGCATACATGGAAGAAGCTGAAAGAGTGGATTCAGATCTTCTGCTACATACAGAGGTCAGATATGATTTGGAAAATTAAATTTTAGTCCTGCAAAGTCAACGCCCTCTTGAGCAGTTTGGAACTTGCGGGTAAAGAAAAATATTTAAACAAAATAAAATGTGCCACATATTGTTCAACCTTCTTATGTCAATCAGCCTTTTCCCCCACATTAAAATAATGAAGTCCAGATATCAGTCCACACTCACTGATGATCATCGGGAAGCCAGCTTGAAAATAGGCATCAGCGGCTACTGTTCAGACTTCTCACACCTGGATTACAGCATTCAGTGCAAATCATCAGAATATTTTTTTATATGCCTTGTATTGCTAAAAATATTAACATGACGTGTGTAATGCCCATCAATGAATTGGGTCTTGGGTGTATCTAGTGACTGAGACGTTCTTACCTGGCTAGGCATGGGAACCCCACTGTGACCCTGATAGATGATTAAGCAGAATATAATGAATAATTAATGTTTGTAGAAAGGTTTAAAGGTTAAAGCTTTAAAAAGAAGAATCCTGGTAGAATGGCCTGTCCACTGAAAAAAGTAGATCTCATGCCAGTGTAAAAAAATCATCCGCCCCACAATCAACTTTCGTCCCACCGGCTTCTTCTCCTGAAATTATTTAGATTTAATCTTCTGTTCCTCACTCTGCTCATATGCTGATTCCCTTCCTACATGACAAACTGCTGTGTATGATCCACAACCAAACACAGGTGACACGTTAATAATGCTTAAACAAGAAACGCTATGTTCTATTCATAAGATGCAAACTGTGTCTGCAGATCCGTCGCTGGTGTGACCGCATCACTGAAGTGCCTCATCAATTAGCATGTTTTGAGTTCAAGTACAGATTGTAGCTTTGCATAATTCAACATGCTCCTTGATTGCGACCTGACCCGATAGCTGGCATGTTTACTGTGTGTGTGTGTGTGCGTGTTTGTGTGTGTGTGTTCACTGTTCACATCACTGCTGTAAGCCTGTTTGAGCTTCATTAGAGGCAGCAATTTATTTTCGTTTTGATTGACGAGCCAAAGGTAGTGTGTTAGCAGTCAAGCTGTGATTATCACCGAGGAAATTACTTAAAGGCTCAACGAAGCCGAGTGGAAGCAAAGGTTTGATAGAATGATGAGGCAAAAGACATGAAAGAAAGAGAATGAAGTCAAACAGAAAAGTAAAGGTGATCTGTCAAATTAAAGTGTCACAGAAGCTTCTTCAGGGCAACTGCACTGCAGAGAACCTTTCTATGACATGACTCATAATAGGATGGGCAGCATGGCCGTGCAGTGCGTAGCGCCATACCAGACAATACAGGGGTTCATTTATTTTTTCATTTATTTTTTAAGGATGGTGCCATTTCTTTATTTATTTATTTATTAGGGAGAAGCGTGTGAGGAACCACGAGTTTCAGGAACAAAAGCTGGTAAGTGGCAAAAACAAAGGCAGATATCAGCAAGACCGGTAACAAAAATCACAGCATGAAGTCCCAAACTAAGGTAAACTGGTGGATGTCTGGAGACCGACGAGAACAAACCAAGAGCAAAATAGGCCAACTGTGTCAGGTATTAGAACTGGAAGGCAAACAGGCAGATGTAAAACCAACCAACAATCCAAAGCAAAGAACAAAAGACTGAGCAGGTCTAAAATTGGGAAGACAAAAATCCCAAAAAATGAGACACAGGTGTTAAAACTCAGGCCACAACCAGGTGAGTATTAAAGGGACAGATGAGGACTAAGAGAGGGCTCATCGTTGGGCACATCATTAAGGCACATGGTATTTCTTACCATTGCTATGCTGATGACCCACAGCTTCAATTGGCTTTTCTTCCCTGACGACCCCATAATCTCAAATCAGATATCAGGCTGCCTCACCGATATATCTGTTTCGACGAAGGCCCATCATTTTAAATTGAAGTTACTTATAATCTCATTTAAACCATCAATTCACCATCACCTGACCCTCCAAACTGGTGGCTCCACAATCTCTCCATGACTGTTTAAGACATCTTAAAATTTCAGATCAGGTTATGAAAACTGACTGTTCTTGCAGATTCACTATGTATAAAATCAGGAAAATCAGACCTGTTCTAACAGATCACGCTACTCATCTGCTGGTCCAAGCCCTCATCCTGTCCTGGCTCAGCTATTGTAATGCTCTGCTTGCCGGTCTCCAAACTTCAACAATCAGGCCTCTACAATTGGTTTAAAACTCCACATCCCGACAGTCGCTGGACATGCCTCCCCTTACCTTCTGTCCAACTTTACTAGGTACACTCCAACTTGTTAACTGCGCGCTAGTGATGAATATCGCCTGGTGACTCCAAATGGAGGCATAAATTCTCCCTCCATTTCATTCACTTCTGCTAAATGGTGGAACGACCTCCCAACAGTATCAGTAAGGCCGAGTCACTCAACATTTTCAAGAAACTTCTCAAAACACACCTCTTCCACAGACACTTGCTATAATAGAATTAATAAATCAAAAACAAAAGCCAGATCGAGTACTGTGCAGGGTTAATGGTACAACAGTTTAGCATTTTTTTCTTAAACGACGACTTGTGTTGTTCTCTCATTTGTAAGTTGCTGTGGATAAAAGCGTCTGCTAAATTTTCTTTCGGGAGTCCAGTCACAGTCCAAAGAACTGGAGTGACTGAGTGTCTGTGCGTCTGCACTAAAATAAAGTGAGTGTCTGTGCAAAGGGTTTTATGTTTTTAAATGCTGCCCCACATGCTACTATGAGTTGGGTAAGCGGCTCAAAGAATGAATAAATAAATACTTATTTCATGGAAAGTGGAATGTAAAGATAATAATAAAGATTAATGGTTCGAATGAATCGAGTGTTAAGCTCTGCATTAAGTCTGGCAGCTCACTTCCCATTACCCACTGACTTTCTAAACTGTAAAACTATGCAAACTATACAAATTTCGACTATACAAACAGAACCCTGGTTTTTATATTCCTGAAAAAACTAAATGACCAGTGATAGAATATGGACAGCAGCAGTAAGAATCCTTAAAATTCATGACAATGTCTGTTTTTTAAACTCTGAAACCTGCATTATATGTTAACTGTGTTTTTAATTGGGTCTTCATTCTACTTTGTGTACTTTCTACTTATTTGTTATTATTATACATGTCCAGGATATGCTGAGAAAGGCCTCAGCATTTCCCACAACACTACTCCCAGGACACATAATGCATAATATTTTTCTATCCATAACCCGTAGCAAACATTTGCTATTATTTACTGATTTTATTTGTATATTTGCTGACAGTCTTGTAGAAATGGCTTGTTTTTCCCTCAGCAGATATTCCACACGCGAGTACAGATGGTCATTAGTCCGAGATTTTAAATTAGCAATAGCATTTTAATAGCTGACATGGATGATAACTAAAAACAATAATAGAAAGCAGAGGATGTTGGGAGGAGAAGAATGATAATCAAGGCTGACTCCAACATGCTGCTCCATGACCATGAGACCGACCCGTTTGGGTCTCAGCAGTGCCATCAGGCTGTTTGGATGCTCCATAGGCACAATTAGTTTCATGTGAGGCTGAGATGATTAGGTCACCAGCTTCTGTTTTTTAATGCAACGTTGGCCTTCGCTGGCTTGTCAATGCATCAACGCGAGCAACACTGGGACTCTGGGAGTAAAATAAGATCCTGGGTGAATGTTAACACATTAATTTGGTCAGTGAAAATAAACATGAAGCAAAGTATGCCGGCTCATGACTCTCTGGCTGTTTGCAACTGTGGTTTTGAATTGGGAAACAGATTTCCCCTTAGATTGTGGAGTGGGGCAGTATCCAGACTTGGGAAGAACATTCACAAAAGTTAACCAGGCTACTCAGTCAAGACATAAATTAAAGACATTCTTGCTGGGATACTACAGAGCTATACACCTTTACACTGCGGAATTCGAAAGTCATGCTTCTTTTCTGTTTTGAACGCAGATAGCATTCGGATGTGAGCCATATCTGGCTAAGCCATGGCACTGCTGGCCCACTGACAGCACTGGCAAACTGCATGCAAACCAAAGGTGGTCCACATATTAAAAAAATGGATCTGTTAGCGATATGTCAGTGTTATCTGCATATGAGCCAAAGGTGGTCCACGATTTGAAAACCTGCATTTGGCCCACATGTTCAGAAACAGATCTGGCCCAAATCTGGTAAAGGTATGGCAGTGCTCACTGCATGGGACACCTTTGGCTGACACATGGCACTAATCAGGTTCACATGTGGGCCACATCTTGCAACTTGGAGTGGTCTGCCCAAATACTGTCATTTTATGTGGCAAGTGGGCCATATGAACATGAGGGATGTGAGCCAAAAAAATCTTGCTGTCTGAGATCCCAACCACCTTCATTTTGACTGCTTAGCGCCCTAGACGTTCTCCACTGGATGGGCATGGGGAACCCCCCACGATCCTCATAAAGAAATAAGTGGAAGATAATGAATGAATGAATTATAGATTTTATTTGTACCGCACTTTTTCGAAAATGCTCTCATTTTGTAAAATATCTCAAAGTGCCACAATAAAGGCAAACCTCACACACTAAGAACATAAACAAAATCCTTTAAATATTATGTATATTAAAAAATTTATAATTAAATATATCAACATTTCCTTTACAACAATTGTGTTTTGCATAACAATTTATGTCATGACAATCGCTGGATCTGCCCCCTCTTACCTTCGGTCCATCTTTCCTAAATACACTCCAACTTATTCAATGCGCTCTAGTGATAAATGTCGCCTGGTGATTCCACCTCAATATCTGCAAGGCTGAGTCATCCACAGTATTTTTAATCAAGCACTTGCTATAAAATAAAATACAAATATTAACCAGATCGGATAATGATCTGGTTTGATGACCCTACAGTGTCGCTGGTTTCTCCCTTACTATTGATTTGTGGTGTAAGACACTTTGGATAAGATCGTTTGCTAAATGAGTAAATGTAAATCTGTTTTAATCCCATCTCTCCAACATTCACAGTAAGATTTCATCAGTTTTCCGTCCGCCACACAAGCTTTGTTCCAAGACACAGCTGCTCATACACAATGAAACCTTCATTCCTCTTTTGCTATGTTTATATCTATTTTTTTATCTATATATCCTAGACATCTAACCCATCCGTGCTGTGAAACACACACTGAGTGATGTGAGCACACATTCCCAGAGCGTTGAACAGACCCGTGTACCATATCCGGTGAGCAGTTGGGGTTAGGTGCCTTGCCCAAGGGCACTTAAGCCATATTACGTGGTGGGACCAGGAATAAAACCAGGTAACTTCAGCTTGCAAGGTTGGTTCCTTAACCATAATCCAAAGATATCTGCGGTAAAGTTCCAAAACCTACATGTTCGTGAGCGGGATCTAATCAAGGACTTCAGAAAAGAAATCAAGAGCCTTAAATTCCAATTAGATTAATGTGAAAATAAATTTGAAAGTCATTTGTTACAGACTGTTAGGAGTGATAAAATACAGACTGTGCATCAGATTGGACTAATGAGAGTAATTATAAAGGGGCCTTTTGCTAAAGAGTTTTCTGCGTCCGCTAATGGTTCTTTCCTCATGTGGTCAAACTTTCAAGACTTCCACTCTGATCATTAGATTCCGCTGTGAGAATTTAAACCCATTTTGGCTCATGGCAAGTTCCCTGGAGCTTTTGTGAACACAGAAACGCTTCCTGGCATGTTCAATGATCCGTCTCAGGTTCGACGAGGTCATCTATGGGTCATTCCATTACTGAACTAATGTGAGATCACATACTATGTGCTGTGCGAAATGGGGACCCCTGTGTCTACTCCTGAAGAGATTTGCTGAGGGTATAAATAAGATGGCATATATTATTTGACAGCACAAAGGCGTTGGCATGGTGGGTAAAGCTATTCAACAAATTATGGCATGCTCACGCAAAAGAATTCCTTCAGAAGAAATCTCTGAAGCAAATAGCACACGGAACAGAGGAAGGGATCTGGGACAGGTGTCGTAAAACCACTCTCATCCCGAAAACGCACATAAAAAAGCAAAGAAGAAAGGCAGCTAGCAGCTAATGAGTAGCATGAAGGCAAAGGTAGAGCATCTGTTTATCTAAGACCTCCAGATAGTTATGTGTATCACACAGCCAGTCAGGATTTTATTGTTTCGAGCGCACAATGGCTCGATGGAGTGATTTCTCACTCGGCTGTCACACTCCAGGGACTCAGTGGAGGGAGGTAAAAAACCTTGCCATCTCTAACAACCGCTCTAAAAGGGCAAACCTGCACGGGCTGCTGGAGGTTGGCTTTGAAGCTGCAAACAGCATCTCAAATCACATTCAAAAAGAGTCACATTAACAGAAGTAAACATTTTTACGGGGGCTCCACCCCGGTTGCAAAACGCTTGGGGCTAAATAGGGATTTTGAAACGGAAGCAGCCTGGAGCAAAACATTGTGCGTCCTTGCATTCATCTTTGTATAAAAAGTTTTTTACTTTACCTTTTTAGGATTTTTGCCATTAAAACATTTACACTTTCCGAAATTAGTGTTCGTTCTGATCTCCATCCGCTTTTCTGTCCTTCGTCGCCTTAACAACCATGACTAAAAGTTAACATTATTAAACTACACTCTCTTTCTGTTGTGTCACTTAGTCTACATAGGCAGTGATCACTTGTGATCTTGTTTGGGATTTAGGACTGTGTACTAGGTACTTAATGTAAGTCTATATAGTTAAAGGATGAAGACACCGAACCATGGGCTGTGCACAACGAAGCCCCACCCCCATTTTTCCCTGTCAAAACATAGGAAATGGATGACGGAGCGAATCAAATTCCCCAGTGAGCCTTGGTCCTCCCAAGATTTGTTCCTAAAATTAAAAACAATAAAAATAACATCAAGGCGGCACGGTGGCTTAGTGGTTAGAACATTCGCCTCTCAGCGCTGGGGATTCCCAGACTGAATCCCTATCTGGTTGGAGTTTGCATGTTCTCCCCATGTCTCTGTGAGTTTCCTCCGGGTTCTCCGGTTTCCTCCCACATTCCAAAAACATAAAAGTAAATTAAATGCTCTAAATTGCCCTGTATAGTGTGTGTGTATGGATGTGTGAGTAAGTGTGTACCCAGCGATGGAATGGCGCCCTGTCCTGGGTATATCTGCCCAGCGCCCGAGACGTTCTCCCCTGGATGGGCATGGGGAACCCCCCCCCGCGACCCTCATAAAGGAAAAAGTGGAAGACAATGAATGAATGAATCCATCCATCCATCCATTATCTTCCGCTTGTCCGGGGTTCGGGTCGCGGGGGCAGCAACCTGAGCAGAGAGGCCCAGACGTCTCTCTCCCCAGCCACCTCCACCAGCTCAACTGGGGGGATTCCGAGGCGTTCCCAGGC
>JAOUQT010030718.1:0-11440 GCA_025769995.1 Xyliphius kryptos
AATGGAATTATTCATATCTTTATTTGAAAGCAGGATAGAAGAAGAGCGTCTGCATCAGAACTGTGTTGATTGCTCTCACATATTGTTTGTTGTTTTAGGATGGAGGCACCAGGGGGCGACGCAGTGCCATCGAAGCCGACATGAAGATGAAGAAATAAGCAGAGATGCAAAGCTTTTAAGATTAACCCTTGAAACGGTTCCAGGGGAGAACCACAGAACTGAGTCGTGCTCCGCTGGGGCCCGAACACCGTCCCTGTTTGGTCTTTGATCTGTGACTTCAAAGCTTACAGCGGCTCCCATGTTTTTCGTTCTCAAGTGACCTCAGAATGGCGCCACCTGCGGGGAGTCCTCGGAACTGAGCGTGAGTGTGTGGTTTAAAGCGGCTGGTTAGACGTGTTTGTGATTTAGAAAAAGCCTCTCTGTGATTTACCGCCGCGCGGGGGCGGAGCTTCTGCAGCGTCAGGGTTCAAAGTGCAGAACAGAGGGAAACCCTCTACCTGTGCGTCACTGTGACGAGTCAGCGCATCTTGTACCTGATTAACAATGTAGAGTCCGTAAACTACGTCAAGGAACACGCCCCCTATAGGGGAGGAGTGAAAGGAGTGTAGAACTCACTTTTGATTCGGTTTCTGTGGTTTAGTGTCCAAAGTGATGATGATGGAGTAAGAAGTCCGGTTAGTGGTGTGGAGCTGAGTGACTTATTATGGTCTGTCAAAACATTCCGCTGTTATGTTGCTACCATGGCAACGCTCATAACAGCAATAAACTGAAACTTGGTGTTGTGACCTGATGTTTGGTGTTTAATCAATAAAATAAACGTGTACAGTAATAAATAGTGATGATTAATTCAAACTCCATAGCAACCGTCTGAAACGCATTAGCAACCAGCTCCTAAGAACCCCACCTGAAATGTCTAAACAACCACCTACCGACCCGGTTCGAATCCCAATCGGGGTGGTTTGCATGTTCTCCCTATGTTTACAGGGATGTAGGAAGGAAACGATAGGAGTCTGATTTCTGTGTTTTAAGACATTTTTAATGACATCACAACCGAAGTACATTCATCAGAATGAGATGCAGTTCAACTGATCAGATGTATACGTTCTCTAAAAGCGTATTCAGTGCAGGAATGTGTTCCGTGTGGAGACGACGCCGGCGTGACTCCTTGCACGAAGACTAGAATGCATGCATGCAGGGTCTAGAACAATAAGTCAAAATATATAATACAGTGCATTGATTTAAGAATATATATCGCACAATCCCGTGTCTACACCTTTAAGGATGGTGTACATTGGCGAGCCCGCTATAAACACCGGTCTGTTGGTAGAAATGAAAGAGAAAAAAAAAAACAAGCAAAAGCAGTTTTAAATATTAGTTGTGCTTCTGGAGCCATAAATACAGTTTCAGTGCAAAGTAGTAACAGTAGTGTAGTATTTTAAGCATACTTTCATTTTATCATGACCCCTTTTTTTTAGGAGAAAAGGTTTTGATGGTTCAGTAAACATCTACACTGTGCAAAATAAACAGCTTCCATCAGGTAACAGCAGCGGTCACACCTGGATCAGGACGGGTCCGGCCGACGAGTACAGCTTCCTCTTGATAAGCCGGTATTCGGGTCGCAGCCTCAAGACCCTCTCGATGCCCAGCAGGTGTTTCAGCGGAGCCCAGCGTTGAGACGCGGCCCTCAGCATGACGGACAGCTCGAAGGTGGGCGTCACGCCGCTCTGTGGGGTCACCGAGCCCAGTTTCTGCACACCTTCCTCGGTCTCGGCGAACAGGTGGATGAGGGCCCCCCTCAACCCACACGGTTCGTCTGCCGAGGCCCGGATGACGTCGGCGGCCAGACGTGCGCTCATACGCGCCGGCACCAGCAGCTCGCTGCAGCGCAGACTGGTGGATTTCGCCGCCACCAAGCACTTCTCCATCCGCGTGATCAGATCCCGCTGCTGGAGATGAAGGCTGGCGTCCAGCTCGTCGTCCTCCAGGCTGCACTCGGAGCCGAGGCCTGCGGACGGAAGGTAGGACATCGTTAGATTCTGAAGTCAGTCATTACGAGGAAAACAGCTACACTGTAGTTTCAGCAAACCTGATTATTATTACGAAGTAACCGAATGTAAAGATCTGATTTGAGACCGAGGAGTCTTCAGGAACAAAAGTCATCAGTTCTCCTTTGAGCAGTTTATAATCTTCAGCAGTTAAAAATATTAATGAGTAACGTCGCGTCATCAGTGGCTTTGTGGTTAGCATGTTCGCCTCTCAGCGCTGGGGATTCCCAATCTGGGTGGAGTTTCCATGTTCTGCCCGTGCGGGTTTTCTCTGGGTTCTCTTCCACAGCCCAAAACCAAGGATTCAAGGTTCATTCATTATCTTCCGCTTAATTCTTTACTAGGGTCGCAGGGCCCCATGCCCATCCAGGGAGACCGTTCCAATACACCCAGGACCGGGCGCCAATCCATTGCTGGGCACACACTTACATGCAATTTATACATACAGGGCAATTTAGAGCAATCAATTTACCTTGAATCCTTGTTTTTGGACTGAGGGAGGAAAACGGAGGAAACCCACGAGGACACGGGGAGAACATGGAAACTCCACCCAGATCTGGATTCAAACCAGGAATTCCCAGCGTTAAGAGGCGAATGTGCTGAATGCACTAAATTGCCCCATATAGTGTGTGTGTCCAGTGATAGATTGGCGCCCTGTCCAGGTTTTATATCTGAGCCCCTAAAGCATTCTCCCCTGGATGGGCATGGGGAACCCTAGCAAAGATTATGCAGAAGGTAATGAAAGAATGAATGTCCAGCTTTCTGATTGTTGGAACGAAACTGGAGCAGTCAGCAGGTGGCGTGAGTCACGCTGGGATCAGCTGAGCGCTATCGCTTACATCAGCTGGTAACTGGAGCTACAATGCGCATGCGCGCCGGGCTACCAGAAAGTACCACAGATGTGAGGTAGATCTTAATCATTTGAATATTATAATAATATTTAAAAAACGAGCCAAGTCGCAGTACCAGCACTTTAAAATATCCCATTTTAAGGGAGTGGTCGCTCAGTGGTTAGGGTGTTGTCATTCAGAAGGTTGTGGGTTCAAATCCCAGCCCCGCTGAAGTTTCCACGGTGGGTCTATAAGCGGCTGTACCAACCCTGTGTTCTGAGTCCAAACCGAGATACTTGTAAGTCGCTTTGGAGAAAAGAAAATGTAACTGAATTCTTTGAGGACTTACTGAGTGAGCTGCTCGTCTTCCTCATCGAGCCGCCGCCGCTTCCAGAACTTTCTCTCTGAGTTCTGAAGTGCTGGAGCATTTTCCTCCACAGCTCGGTTAGGTTTTCCTCCTCGGGGCAGACGGGCAGCCCGTAGCCGAACACCAGAGCCTGACTGTACACCATAGCGGCCCCGTTTCTTCACAAAATCCCTCTGGTATGTCGCCCGCCGCCTCGACCTGAGAGAGTTCCTGTAATCCGGTTAGGTTCATGGTAGAGAGTGGACTGCTGCTCCCCTCAGCGCCGCGCTATTTATATGCGACCGTTTGCGTCAGCCGAAGCCGCTCGCGCTGAGGGGGCGGGGCAAAAGGATTGCGTAATCTGGCTGTGAGGTTGGCTCAGCTGCAGAACGATGCAACCCGGTCTGTGTTACACCGAAAAACACCTTTATATCCTCCATTCTACTGCAGCGTAACAGCAACAGAACCGCGGAGTGTCCTGCGTATCTGCTCTTTATTGTCCTTCAAAACTCAACTGAAAACCATAAGCTCTTTTCCCAAAACTTCCAACAATAAGTCCAACTCCAGGCGGATACACCCAGGACAGGGTGCCAGTCCATCGCTGGGCACACACACACACACACACTGTAGGGGCAATTTAGAGCTGCCAATTCACCTCCAACTGTGGGAAATGCATGCAGACATGAGAAGAACATGGAAAGTCCACCCAGCTTGGGATTCGAACCTGGATTCCCAGCGCTATATAAGTCATTTACCTTTAGTTATTTAGCAGACGCTTTTTATTCAAAGCGACTTACAAGTATCCTAACTTGGTTGGAGTCAGAACACAGGGTTGATGCAGCACCCTGGAGCAATGAGGGTCAAGTGTCTTGCTCAAGAACCCACAATGGTAACTTCAGTGGACCTGGGATTTGAACCCACAACCTTCTGATCGCTAGTCTATCACCCTAACCACTGAGCTACCACACCAAGTCAAACTTAATATTATTATTATTATTATCTTCTGCTTAATCCTCTATTAGAGTCGTGGCAATAAGGGTAATGGGTTTCTCATGCCCATTCAGGGGAGAATGTTTTGGGTGCAGGGAGGCATGTTTTATGTTTTTGGACTGTGGAAGGAAATAAGTGTTTGTGTGTGTCCCAGCGATAGATGGGCGCCCTGTCCTGGGTGTATCTTCCCAGCACCCTAAATGTTCTCCCATGAATGGGCAACACCCAAACGGTCATAAGGTGTTTTTTGTAAATTTTTTATTTACCGTAATTATATGTATAATGCCCTAGGTTTTTAGAAAGGTGCTATCTAAGTCCAATAATCTTCCACTTAACCCTCCATTAGCCACGGGGGTGAGGTGGATGGGTTGCCAATGCCCATCCAGGGGAGAAACACCCAGAACAGGGCGCCAAGCTATTGCTAGACACGCACCCACTTGCACACAAGGATTTAATGGGGCAATTTGGAGAATGCAATTTACATTAAATCCATGTTTTTGGACTGTGGGAGGAAACCAGAGAAAACCCACAGAGAGAACATGGAAACTCTACCCAGATTGGGATTTGAACCTGGATCCTCAGTGCCAAGAGAAAAACAGGTTCGAACTTGCCAATTAAGTATTATTAGAAATTAATTTATGTAAATGAATTCAATTCAATTAATATGGGCATTCTTTATATGGTTCTTATGGGGCATTTCATATTGATTTTATAATATAAATAATAATGTACATTACAGTCGTGAATGTTCTCTAACATCCTACGCTCTCTCACAGCTTCAGGGCACCACAAAATCTACAGACAGTAACCTGCACTTCTCTACCTCGAGGCGTCCGGGAGTGAGACGGTGAGGAGTGAATGAGACAGCGTTAGTCACAGGTGAGCTACACGAGGAAAGTCCACTTATTAAACATCCACTGTTCTGACGTCAGCACATCAGATGATCATGCCACCGTTTTCTCCGCCCACGTCTGAACTTCTGGCATGTTCTGTAGTTACTTTAGGATGTGAGGCCTAAAGCCAGGCTTTTAAAACACTACTGATATTTAAATTCCCATCCCTTGCACCTACACATATCCCAATTTTAAATTGTTCTCCTCTCAAACAGCTGCTACACCTCTAGTTCAGATCAGAGATGATTAGTATAAACCTGATTTATGTTGGGGTTTTTTTTTAATCACTAAACACAAATGATTAAAAAAAACCTAAATGTTTTATCAATTCCAAAATTCCATATTATTTTAAGTTTCACGTTTTTACGACGTGTTTCAGGATGGTGTATTCCACGCCCCTGCGCCTGATGCTCTAAGCATTAAGTGACTCATTCTGTTTTTTTTTTCCCCTTCCTCACATGGCCTCACCTTTCCTTTTGCTTCTAAAGCATTTTAACCCAATGGTGTGTGTGTGTGTGCGTATGTGTGCACAGCTGTGATGTCACACCAATATGGAAATAGAAACAGATTTTCGAGAAGGACATGAGGAACATTTCTCTAAAATAAGAACTGGTTTACCTCTGAATGTGTGCGAGAGAGCGAGAGAGAGAGAGAGAGCAAATCATTGAAAGAGGATCGCTAATGAATTCATAGACTTATGAGTATCCCAACTTGATGGATGGGGTCAGAACAGAGGACGGCCATGATGCTGCCCCCCTGATGGGGGCCTTGATCAAAGGCCCCTATCGATCAAAGGCCCCCATCGGTAACTTCAGTGACCCATATGAATCCTCAATCTTTGGGTTCAAAGCCCAACACCCGAACCACTGAGTTACCAAATCCCTAGAAATAATTAGTGACTTAATTAACCAACGGTGCCACAACGATTAACTCGCACATTAGACACTTGGCAAAGTGTTTGTATGCCGGATGCCCTTCCTGACGCACTCCTCGCCTTTTCCAGGCTTGGGACACACAGACTTTGGGGGCAATTTAGTGTATACATGGTGTGTATTTCCGTATAAACTTTTGTGATGAAAAAATGTCAGAAGAACTCTTGGACGAGTTTGGACGCCCCTGATCTAAACAAAGTCCACCTAGTTTTCAAGTCCTCACTTCTTTTATTCTGCTTTTTGCTCTGAGTGGTTTGTCTTTTGCTATTTTAGGCAACAGGAAGCAGAATTCCAGGTCGATCTTGATAAGTTTCTAAGCATCTTTTAAGGAAGCGTCACATCGGCTGCTGGTTCTCATCATGTCATCTGGACTCAAAATAAAATAACAAAGACGTGTTTCTGCTTTAATCTGTGTTTTATTCTGCAGATCTCGATGCCGTTCATACAGAAGAGCGTTTGTGAGTGGATCTGGCTCGACATTCCAGTTCTTCCCAAAAGTGTTGGATGGGGTCAAGTTCAGGTTTGTTTTTGGGTCAGTCACCTGGCCTTCCCCAAAATGTTCTCCATCCATCCATTATCTTCCGCTTTATCCTCTACTAAGCTCATGATGGGGTTCCTTATGCCCATCCAGGGGAGAACATCTCAGGCGCTGGGCAGATACACCCAGAACAGGGCACCAATCTTTTACTGGGAACACTCACTCACACAACCACACACTATACAGCGTAATTTACTATACTCACGCAGACATGGGGAGGACATGGGAACTCCACCCAGGTCGGGATGCGAACCAGGAGTCCCAGCACTGAGAGGAGAACGTGCTAACCAATAAACCACCATGCCGCTCTAAAATGTTCTCTCACAGTTAAAAACCTTGTCGTAAGTTCTGTGCGTGATATAAATCTATGACAATGAAACTGAGCAGATTCTGAATTTAATGATTATGAAAGAAACGTTCTGGTATTTTTGTCCTGATCCTGTATCTGACTTAACTTTAGCAGAATTTAAGCAGCGGAGCCCAAACCTCAGAGGATTTTAGGGCACATTCTTTATATCACATTTTTCTCTTTCTTTTGTGTTAATATTTAATTCTATTCTGTATTATTTTATTACATTAGAACTCGATAAATGGTCAATGAATAACTGTAATTTCCCCCCCTGGGGGATTAATCATTCTGATGTTACATAATCAGTAATAGTCATTATATTGTGTGATTTTTTTTTTCTTTTCTTTTCTTTTTTTTTTCTTGATTGTCGTCACTTTTATGTCCCTCAGCACGTAGTCACATCACATGTCTGGATTTGTCAAACTCTTGCTTTAACACTTCCTATGTGTCACTGTTCATGTCATTATACTACTGTCCAATTAGGACTCCGAAAAATCCCACACACACCCACACATCTGTTTTGTAACCACATACTTACTGTAACTTCCTCTAGGAAGAAAATGACACAAAAACCTCAAAGCATGTTTAAAGATTTAAGTTCCTAAATGGATTTATAGTATGCAGGCTACTATCATCTCTTTAGGGATTGCGCGTGGGTAGTGTAGTGGGAATGGCACAGAACGCTTGGCGTTTAGCGACTGGTGAGCGGTGAAGAATGACTTCAATGAAACGTGCCTGTTACAAATGCTCGCCACCCGGGTGTAAGACTGTGTTTGTGTGTTGCGTGTGGAGGACTAATTCCTCTGTGTGTAAGTACTGTGGGCCAAATTCATGGTTTTAGTTGGCCTCACAGCAGGCAGGTCCTGGATTCGATTCCCAGGTGGAATCCGTCAGCTCTGTTCTCGGTGTTTTCCCAGCGCACTCGTGGTGTCGGTCACAAGCCCGGATAAGTTGGAGGGTTCTGTCAGGAATGGCATTTGGTGTCAAACGCTACCTAATCAAACGTGGCTCTGCCCACTGTGGCGCCCCCTAATGAGCGTAGGTGACAAGGTGAAGAATGTAAGAAATCCAGGTCGTAGTCACGCTGACGCAGTGGTCACATTCTCTGAACCCGAACCGTCAAAGAACAAGGCCAAGTGACCGAAAGAAAAGCTCTCTGGTGTTTTATTATAAAAAGAAGAAACCTTGTGAGGACCGAGGATCAATGGAGGGGTGACTCATCTTTAAAATTGGTTTCCTCCCACAATCTCGGGACATGTTGATGGATACATTAGAGATACCAATTACCTCCTTATCTCCAATTGAGGGGAAATCCTGGCGACCAGTCTTCACTACGAAACTACAGATTCCCTTTAAACAGGACTTTAGAGCGTCCAGGGGTCACGGCTGCATTATACAGAAATATTTTTTAAAAATGACTGTGAGCTGATAAATGAATGAATAAATGTTTACTAAAAAATGTAAATAAAACAAAATGCAATGAAATGCAAACGTAGAAACTCGTGGAAGATCCAGAGTGGAGAGGTAAACGCAGGTTTGTTCTCATCAATGGCGGTTGTAGGTGTTATTGGTGAAGTCGGTGTTCTCCACAGGCTCAGACCTCAGTGACCGGGGCATGCTGATCATCAGTTCTGGGATGGAACTATTTGGTTCCTCCACCGCATAACTACCCATGACGGCATACTCGCCCATTTCCTGCACCGCCTGCCCGACTTCCTGGGGCAGATTCATAGGGATCTCATGTTTCTGCTGCTGCAGGTTCTCGATGATCGCGTTGGACAGGTGGTGAGGTTCGTCCTTCAGCTCGTCTGCGGAAAAAGAAAGATTTACATTTCAAACTTAAAATATAGGGACAATCCCAGGGTTCAAGATGCCCGCAGAGGGCCTGGACAACAATATAAGAAGTAAACTGTGAGACTTTCTGAGTGAAGTGTTTTTGAGTTTTAGATTTTTCAATAAATGATGAATTAATTATAATTATGATGTATGCATTGATTTGCATACAGCAGCCTGAAGTCAAGCTTTGTGTGTGTGTGTGTGTGTGTGTGTGTGTGTGTTTGTTGTCTTCTGAAAGTAAAATTTTCGGGTGTTCCGGAACGTTAAGAATCAATCCGTCTCCATGGAGAATATAAATTATCAGTTAATTTGTAAATAGCAGCCTGACTGAAAGAAAATGTTCAACAAGACATATAGCTGTTATAGCACCCTCTATAGACATAACAGCACCATGCCTCCTCAGGGACTGAGGCTGGATGTTTGTGTAAAGTTGTAGAATTTGTGTGAAGCATTTTGTGTGCAGTTTTTATCTTTCATTTGTTGAAACTTTGACATTAACGTGCATGTAGCAGCCTGATTGAATGGACACGCCCAACTTTTTTTTGATAATTACTGAAGAGCACGCTCACTGAATGTTTTCATACCAAACACACGGAGGGTTGACTAAAACACCTAGGACTATTTCTCGAAAGTAGGTTTTTAAAATCATGTTAAAGTTAATTGGCTGTAGCATGTGTATCCCAATCAGTGTGATTTTAGTTAACAGAGGAGATGCACTCCAGCTGCCACTACCCTCCAAGTTTGATGTCTGTAGGACTTACGGTCTCGGCTGCATAACATGTTTTACCCCCAAAAAAGCAAAATAACAATAATCTGGGTAAAATCATTAGGTTTTCAAGAACTTGCTTGAATCCATAAAATTACTCTTGAGGAGGAGGGACAGAAGGTGGCGTCACACTCACCATCCAGCAGGATGAGACGGCAGCGATTGCGGCACTCCAGAGACTTTTCCAAAATATGGCGAAGGGTCTTGTAAAAGAGGAGAACCTGCTGTCTCCTATCTCTCTCTGCAAACGCAGCAGTATCATCCTGAGACATCTGATAGAGGGTCAGCAGAGGGGTGGCGTACTCCACCAAACAGTAATACGACTGGAGGACAGAGGCGGGTGAGGGGTGAGGGGTTGGGGTGGTAGAGGTGAGAGTGGAGTTTCGGTGCGGTGTACATATTTCAGATCTTAAATTGTTTTTTTTTTTTTATCAAAGTTCCTTATTTAAATTTGGGTTGGGTGAGGCTTCTCGAGCCTATCCCGGTGCTCTGGAGCTTAATGGCTGAGTGTTTGTAAATGTTACCTTGTTATTTTTTGTGATGTTGTAGATGCTGTGTTTATAAACCCTGCTCCTCACACCGGCCTGGTCCAGGTGAAGCTCCGGGAGGTTCATGTGGAAACGTACATCAGTGTCGTTCTCCTCCAGCTTGGAGGTGACGGCTGCATCCAGAGGGAGGAGAATGTGGAGCTGCTTGGAGCTCAGAGATTGTCCTGTCTGACAGCAGTGCTGGTGTAACTGCTCCTCCAGCTCTGTGCGTGCACACACACACACACACACACACACACACACACACACACACTCAACCAAGTGCACATTCGCTGAACAGTTAGATATTTGTTAAGAAAAAGTGAAAATCTATTATGCAAAACATATTTTTTTCGTTTTGAATTACCTCATACATTTCTTTTAAAACATTTAACCCGATTTCATTTGTGTAATTTGACATTTTTCACAAAAATCGGTTTGAATGAATTTTATTCTTTCATTTTAAATCCATCAAGGCATTCTGAATGTGTGGCTTTGCTGCCCTCTTGTGGACAAAGGCGGTAATTTCTCAACACAGAGACGTTACACCTAGTGATGGCAAAATGAAGCCTCATGAACTGTTCTCACTAGTGACACCTGCTGACACTCTACAGTATGACAATCTACAGTAATCTGAGCCAGAGTATCTTTGAATGTCTGCAGTATTTAGGAAATATTTGTATTATTAATTCATTCATTATCTTCCACTTATTCCTTTATAAGGGTTGCTGGGGGGTTTGAACCAGGAATTCCCAGCGGTGAGAGGAGAACGTGCTAACCACTAAGCCACAGTGTCGCCCTTGATTACTAATGATCTATGTTCCAATTCATCCCAATGGTGTTGAGTGGGAATGAGGTCTGGGTTCACGTCTGTCTGAACTTTTCACACACGTTTGCAGATTTGCTTACTTGGTAGCACAAGCTTCAGGTAGCCCAGATAAAAGGACCAGGCCAGACCATGAGCCACGTTCAGCTTCCGGTTCTCACACACCTCTGAGACCTCCACTGGTGCTGGACCCTGAGGAGGAAATCATTTAAAATAAAAAATATAGGGACAATCCCGGGCTCAATAAAGCCAATGTTCTAATGACGTTCGTTTAGTTTTATCACGATGACTGAAGGTCACAAAGAATACTCTGGACAGTAGAGGATGTATAAAACCAAGCAAGTAAAGTTTATTTGTAGTTTTGATGACCACTAAACATGGAATGGAAAGTCAAGCTTTTTTTGGTGTGTGTGCATGTGAGTGTGAGTGTGTTTAGCTGTCTGCTGTGAAATAGAATTTTCGAAAGTTCAGGATTGTTTAAAGCCAACTCGTCTCCATGAAGACTTAATTAAAATCAGGACTAATTTGCGTATAGTAGCCTGAAAAATGTATAGCAGCCCCT
>JAOUQT010030726.1:0-11439 GCA_025769995.1 Xyliphius kryptos
AGCTCTGATGAGACAGGGCTGGCAGCTCCTGATTACCATGCTGCCAGAGGAGTGGAGCTGCCTTTAAAAGCCCAGTTTAAGCAACACAGAGTTGAGTATGGTTTGGCTTGTCCCCAGCTTCACTAACTGTCTCTCTGTTGTCGTTTGTAGAAGGCTGAAGTGACTCCCCTGCACAGACAAATATTCAGGACCCCATCCAGCCTGGTTGAGTAGAGTTTTCCTCCCCTGGCTGGTGGACTCTTTTTTTTTTTTTTTTTTTTTTTCCTGATAGCCGAGCAGGCTACACTCGTCAGAGACTTTTTTTTTTTAACTTTTATAATTTATAAAAATTATAAATAAATGCCCTACGGGTCTTTTTGTTGGAACCTGCCTCTGTTTTCTATCTTGATTGGGACCCCTCCAGCTATATGCTCACGCTGGTGGAGAATGCGGGCAGCTGGACCCAGTTAAAATGGCAGCAGAGGCGAGAGAATTTTTTTGCTCCTCTCCTCTCAGTGCCCACCCTAAGCTTGTCGTAGCCAGGGTAAAGCACCTCAGAGGGACAGACAAGCTCTCATTTTTTTTTACACTTACCTATCAACTCTGAGAGACAATGGACCAGGTCCTCCAGCAGCTCCTGGAGGCCAGCCTTCGTTGGCTCGTGGACTACGTGAGCTCACGGATAATCTCCTCAACTCCAGGAGAGCTGCCCAGATAACGGCCTTACCTGACCCACGACACACGGCTCACCATCTCTTGACCAAGGCTTCTGGGGATGACGTCGAGGCCTTCCTCTACACGTTCGAGTGTGTGGCAGAGCGTGAAATGTTGGCCAAGGAGGAGTGGGTGACGATCCTGGCTCCATTTCTGACTGGAGAGGCGCAGTTAGCGTATTATTCCCTTAATCCCACACAAGCCCAAGACTATGAACTTTTAAAAGAGGAGATTTTGGCCCGGGAAGGCCTGGGTCCGGCCGCAGCGGCTCAAGCATTTTATAAATTGAATTTTAAGGCCCATTCACCTCCCCGACCCCAGTTAACCAGCCTCCTTAGATTAGCTAAACGGTGGCTCCAGCCCGAGCAGTCCAGCCCTGAAAGGGTTGTGGAGAAAGTAGCCCTCCATCACTTCCTCCAAAGCCTCCCCACAGAGCTACAGCGAGCCGTTGGCTTAAGAGGGCCCCTATCCACCAGGGAGATGGTAGAAGCCACCGAAAGTGTCCTGGTCATCTCACGGGGACCAGAAAAGAGAGGTTTTAGTTTCTACCTTGAAAAGAAAGACAAACTTTCCTTCCGTTATAGTCCCAAGGCCAATAACCATTATTTAAAAAACCCACCAAATCCTGTATCTTAGGCCAGAGAACCCTTTTCCAGCCCCCTCGACCAGCCTATGCCCACCAAGCCGGAAAGCCCGAGACGAGCGCCGGAAATCTCAAAGGCTTGGCCCACCAGCTGTAGGGTACATACCTGCCCTATCAGACCCTCACCTAAGTGCATCCTCCAGCTCAACGGCCGAGAAATACAAGCAGTCCTCGACTCCGGAAGCACGGTCACCTTAGCCCAACCTAACGCCATTACATGGGTCCAACCAGAGGCTGGGACTTTGAAGGTGGCCTGTGTACATGGGGATGTTCAAATAGACCAGACGACAAAAGTTTCCTTGGGGCGGCAGAAGAAAAACTGGCCCATCACTATTGGATTGGTCCCGAAGCTCCCTGTACCTCTCCTGGTGGGTCGAGACTACCCAGACTTCGAAGCCGAGCTGCGTTGGGACCTACAACTCCGCAATAGAACCAGAAGGGGGAGGAGACCACAAGCTTACCCTATCCTGGCCGCGAGTGGACGCTCACCCACAGAGGGGAGCACCTCTGAAGCTGAGAGAGCCCCAGACATTAATCCTCTCCTCTCTCTCCACCAACAGGTCACAAGAGAGGGATGCTTCGGTCGTGAGCAGAGGGAGGATCCCAGGCTCCAAAACGTCTGGGACAATATCCTGGAGGTAGACGGCCAGCCCACGGGACCCACCTTACCTCCAGCCCCCTACTTCATAGTTAAAAATCAGCTAGCTTACAGGGTTGCCATGATAAACGGTGAGAAGGTGGAGCAGCTTCTGGTACCCACAAGGCATGTGGACACCATTATGCATCTGATACACCAACATCCACTAGGCGGACACCTAGCAGCTGAGAACACACTGGCCCGAATTCAACAATGCTTTTACTGGCCATCCATTCGGGCAGAGGTAAAGAACCACTGTCGCCGTTGCTCCACGTCAACTCACCAGCCCATATAAGCCTCCCCCTGCGCCTTTGGTTTCACTCCCCATCATAGACACCCCATTCGAAAGGTTGGGTATGGATCTGGTAGGCCCACTTCCAAAGTCGGGCCAGGGCCACAAGTACATCCTGGTTTTGGTGGACTACGCCACCCGGTTCCCAGATGCTGTCCCCCTTAGGAAGGCGACATCCAAGGCGGTTGCAAGGGAACTCGTCCTACTCATGAGTCGGGTTGGAATCCCTAAGGAGATCCTCACCGACCAAGGTATGCCCTTTGTCTCCAAGCTAATGGCGGATCTTTGTCGTCTCCTGCAGGTCCAACAGCTCACCACCTCCACCTGGCATCCACAGACTGACAGGTTGGTCAAGAGGTTCAACCAGACCCTGAAGAAGATGCTCAAGAGGATTGTGGAAAAGGAGCCCCGGGACTGGGACCAACTGCTGCCTCATGCCTTTTTCGCAGACCGTGAAGTTACCCAGGCATCAACGGGTTTTAGCCCCTTTGAGCTACTGTATGGACCGAAACCATGCGGACTTCTTGATGTGGTTAAGGAGGCCTAAGAGAGCATGTCAAACATATACAGGAAAAGATTAATGTGGTCCTACCCCTAGTGTGTGATCATATGCAGCGGGCCTACAACCGACCAGCAGTCCTCCAGGAGTTCCAACCAGAAGATAGGGTCATGGTTCTCATTCCCACGACCACCTGTAAGTTCTTGGCACGCTGGCAGGGCCCTTTTACCATCAAGGAGAAGGTCAGTGCAATCAACTATAGGATGAAACAACCTGATAAAAGAAAGAAAACGTAAGTTTATCATATAAATTTATTGAAAAAGTGGATTGAACCACCCCCTGCGGTTTCAATGTGTGTGGAGGCGCCAGAGTACCGTGCCAGTCTGGAGGTTCCCCTGGGCGCGGACCTGTCCCCGTCTCAGCGCCAGAAGCTGAGGGAATGTGTGGACCAACATCACCGCCTCTTTTCGGATCTGCCTGGCCGAACCCAGATACTGCACCACCACATACCCACCACCCCAGGAGTTATCGTGAGGCAGAGGCCATACAGGCTACCCGAAGCTCGCAGGAAGGCGGTGGAAGAGGAAGTCGAGAAGATGAGGAAATTAGGGGTCATCGAACCTTCCTCCAGTCCCTGGTCCAGCCCCATCGTCCTAGTCCCGAAGCCGGATGGCTTATGGCGCTTCTGCAACGACTTCCGCAAGCTGAATGAGGTATCCAGGTTCGACTCGTACCCCATGCCTCGAGTAGACGAACTGATTGACCGCCTTGGGAAAAGCCGTTACATCTCCACGCTGGACCTAACGAAAGGTTACTGGCAAGTTCCTTTAGCCCCGGCCGACAGAGATAAAACGGCATTCGCTACACCCTCAGGCCTATGGCAGTACTCCGTCCTCCCGTTCGGCCTCCATGGAGCACCAGCCACCTTCCAGCGGATGATGGATATTATCCTCCGACCTCACCAAAGCTTTGCGGCAGCGTACCTGGACGATGTGGTCATCCACTCGGAAACATGGGCCGAGCACGTTCTCCACCTGAACCGGGTACTTACAGCCATTCAGCAAGCGGGACTCACGGCCAACCCCTAGAAGTGCCACCTTGGACAGTCAGAAGCACAGTACTTGGGTTATCGGATTGGCCGAGGCCTTTTACGACCCCAGGAGAAGAAGGTAGAGGCAGTGAAAAATTGGCCTACCCCCCGCACAAAAAAAGATGTACGCGCTTTCCTCGGCCTGGCGGGATACTATAGGAGGTTTGTGCCCCACTTTGCCTCCATTGCCGCCCCCCTAACTAACCTCCTCAGGAAGACAGCCCCGGAAAAAGTGGTCTGAACATCAGAGGCTCTGGCCGCGTTCACAGAGCTAAAGGGTAAGCTCTCAGGTGAACCAGTTTTGAGAAACCCCGACTTTCAAAAACCATTTATCCTACACACAGACGCATCGGAAACAGGCCTGGGAGCGGTGCTCGTCCAGGATTTCGGAGGTGAGGAACACCCCATCCTCTACCTGAGCCGGAAGCTCCTGCCAGCCGAAACACGCTACGCCGCCCTGGAGCGGGAAGCCTTGGCCATCAAGTGGGCGGTGGAAGAACTGCGCTACTTCCTTATAGGTAGGCAGTTCACCCTAGTCACAGACCATGCACCCCTAAAATGGGTCTCGAAAAACAAAGACACTAATGCTCGTGTGACTAGATGGTTCCTCGCGCTCCAGGAATTCTCGTTTCAGGTGCGGCACCGGCCAGGTAGCGAGAACCAGGATGCGGATGCCCTCTCACGGAGACACCAGGAAGTTCTGTCCCTGTGGTGCCAGCTTAGAGGGGGGTACTGTGACGGGAGAACCCTACAAGAGCAACATCGCTGTCTCCCCAGTGCCAGAAGAGGCCAAGCTGTCAATTCACCACCCGGACAGCGCTCCTTGGCCCAAGAGCCTAACACTCCAGCAGTCACTTTAGCCACTTTAGCTAAATCACATTGTAGGATTTTTAAATAATTTATTTTTAAATGATGGTGGAAAAAAGTATTTGGTCACCCACAATCAAGCAAGATTTCTGGCTCTCACATACAGTAACTTTTTCTTTAAGAAGCTCTAACCTCAACTCATTACCTGTATTAAAGTTTGAGCTTATTGTCGGTATGAAAGACACCTGTCATCAGCCTCAAACAGTCAAGACTCCAAACTCAACATTGACCAAGATCAAAGGAAACCAGGAAGAAAACTAGAGCTGCACCCGGCTGGGAAGGGTGAATCTACAACAGGCAAGCAGGTTGGTGTGAATAAATCAACTGTGGAGGAGGATGTAAGAAAATGGAAGACATACAAGATCGGTACTCTTCCTTGATCTGAAGGATCACATCCCATGGGTTCAAACTGAGCACAAGAACAGTGAGCAAAAATCCCAGAACTCCATTGAGAGACCTGATGAATGACCAGCAGAGAGCTGGGACCAAAGTAACAAAGGCTACCATCAGTAACTCACTATGCCCAAAGGGGAACACATCCTGCAGTGCTAGGTGTGTCCCCCTACTTAAGCCAGGACATGTCCAGGTCTGTCTGAAGCTTGCCAGAAAGCAAATGGTGATTCAGAAGAAGATTGGGAGAATCATGTGGTCAGATGACTTTTTGTTAAAACTTCATTTGTTGTGTTTGGAGGAAGGAGAATCATAAGAACAGTATACCTACTGTAAAGCATGGGGTGGGAACATCATGTTTTGGATGGCATGGAAGCCTTGTAGTAAATGAACGGCATGTAAGTCTTTTTATATCTGGATGGGAAAAAAGCTTCTTAGTAGCTAGACAGCACAGAAGCGTTGGACTGGCTGGACGGCATAAAACCCATTTAGTTGCAGAAGAGTATGTAAGTCTTTTTGTAGCTGGACAACACAGAGGCATTGTACTGGTATCCACAAAAGCCTTTTAGCAGCTGGATGGTAAAGAATCATTTTTGTAGTCTGATGGTATGGAAGCCTTTATGTAGCTGGATAGCACTGAAGCCTCAAGGTACCTGAACGGCATGGAAGCCTTTTAGAAGCTAAAATGACACGGAAGCCATTTAATAGCTGGATGGCACAGAAATCTTTTAGTTACTGGACGGCACGGAAGCCTTTTTGGTAGCTGAATGCCACGTAGGTTTTTTAGTGGCTGGATGGCATGGAAGCCTTTTAGTAGCTGTACTGAATGGAATCTTATTAGAAGCTGGACAGCATGCAAGCCTTTTTGTAGCTGGATGGCACAGAAGCCTTTTTATTAGCTTGATGGTACGAAAGCCTTTTAGTAGCTGGATGACATGGAAGCCTTTTAATTGCTGAATGTCAGAAGGTCATTTGTAGTTTTCTGCTTCAGACATCTGGCCTCTCGTACCTCTTCCGGTGCCATTGAGGGCAGCTTCAGGATCACCAGCTGGAGACCCTTCACTTATGTTTCCCCCCATACCAGTACATCTCCAGGTGAAGGGGAAGGTCCGTCACCCCACGATCTCCTGGTCCAAGTGTAGTTGTTAGGATCTCACTTGAGAGTACTCAGCCAGCATCTTTCACTCCTTGCCTGGTTTTAAGATGATAGCTACCTGTGTGGATGTTCTGCTCCTCTCACTCGGCTTGACGAAAGCAGTCAGCACAGGCCTTGCTGCCACTCTGCATATGCCTGGTTCAGGTTCATATACATACAGATCTGGAATATCAATCATTGTCCTTAATCAATAAGGAACAAATAATTTATGTTTTGTTTGTTTGATTTAATTATGTCCACCTGCTTGAATCATCCAGTGTACAGGTAAATGTTTTTACCATATATTGTTCTGTCTGTGTAAAGATGTATGCTTGCTGGTGGAAGAACTCAGCGAGCTGCATAAAGAGGATTTGCGAATTCATAAGGTCCGGGTCATCCTGTTGCTGCCCAGATGTTCGGCATCGGCTCTCAGTGATCCTATAGCACACATCATCAATGAGGATGGAGGTACTACATCTCTAAACTACCGAATGCAATCACAACACATCCTGTCTTTTATCTGCACATTCAAACAGTAACCTTTACCTTCCTAAAGACAAAGAGCTGCTGCTGCACGGTCTGACTCAGTGCACGGTGTCTGCCGACAAACTGGAGACCCTGGTCAGGAAACAAGATCAAGATCTCAGTCGTGCTCTGAGCAGTGAGTACTGCAGACCAAAGTCTAGAACATATCAATGGGGTTGCGATTATTATGTTGCAGAATTAACAAAATTAAGGCACAAGACACAAAGGACGAGTAAAATCAACGTTCACACCGCCGCCGGAAGGCTCATAACGAGTTACAAGTAATAGAAAGACAAGTACAAAGAGAATTTAAAATAAATTATTTAATTTAAACTTTTATCCAATCTATATTAAATATTGTTCTTCTCCGTCTTTCTGCGTTTTGGTATTCAGGTGTCACCACGGCCATGAACTTGTATACAAGAATTGTCCAAGTCTTTTACGCCGCCTTCCTGACATAGCCCTCACCCTCCTCTATCATGCTTGTGACACACAGACTATGGGGACAATTTAAAGCAGGTGATTCACCTTAAATCCATGTTTTTGGACTGTGTGAGGAAACCGTATAACCCGGAGGAAACCCACAGGGACATGAGGAGAACTTGAAACCACCCAGTGGCAAATTCCCAAACAGTAACGGAAAAGTTAATGAAGAACATACTCCTTACAGAGTAAAGACAAAGAACACCTGCACTTTGGTAATAGAGCTTAGAATAAGAGAACTCTATGACATCACTCAGGTGGTTTGGAGCCAGGCCATAATAGTACTTTAATCCAGGAGTTCTGAATTGGTTTTGGCCCGAGATCCACATGTTCTCATGGTCATTAAGTCACAATCCATGTTTATAAAATACAAACCAAAAAAGAATAAAAGTCGCCTTTGAATTGCTACATACGCATGCAAAGTGCATTTAAGAGCAATTACTTTAAGAAACCGAGAAATCAAATGAACCAAAATCCACATTTCAAATACTCTGGGTTAGATTTGCATTACAAATCTAAAAGGCAACAGTAAAGTGGTAAACATGACAACGGGAATTCTGCTCTGTCTGACACTTGAATCTTTTTTTTTTCAAGATAAAAGACGTGTACAAATCGTGTGTGGGGGCACAGACTACAAATATTAAGAGCTTACAAAACTTAAACATGTTTTAGCGATGTGGATAAATACTGTACATAAATAAATGAATTTCTGGACAGACTGATAAATGACAGCTAGATGGCAAACTGATGAATTGACAGCATTATTTATCCCCATGAACTAAACGTAGTCTGTGCTGAACTTCAGTTCCCAGAGTGCACGGTGTGGTATACTGCACATGCTCAGTTAATGAAGAGGAAAATGAGCAGGTGGTGACAAGGGCATTGAAGAATGTAGTCATCAGGTCCAAGTTACGACCCTTCAGGTAATCATCACTTACTTACTTGCTCATTTACAAAATAAAAACACATTCCATCCATCTTCAAAAAGTACCAACATCCTCATCGATACCTATAAACGCCAAAGCCCTTACTGACTCGTGTCCTTGAAAAACCTACTGATAAATTCATGTAGGAAAGAAACTGCATGGACACCATCGCCACGACTAACACTATATTCATTTCACATATTCCTTTTTGATTTTAATTGCCCAAAAACTCACTCTATAATAATACGTTCATTTGAAATATATAAACCCAAAAACTGTCACAAAACAAGTTCTCCAGTGTAGCGCAGCACAGCAAATGCATAAAGTATAGACTTATTTTTATATGAAGGTTCTGAAATGAAGGTCAATTTATTTTTTCCTACTGTTTAAAAAGTTGATTGATTTTCACTTTTAAAGAAAACAATGACAATCTCCTTAATAAAAGCCCTGATGATATTTTAAACCAACATTAATCTCATTACCACAGAATCACATCTGTGGGATGGAGCAGGGATAAGGTGGAAACGTTTTACTGTCTGGAGGAGTCCCACACTACAGACGGCTGCTTTCTCTGCGTTCTGAAGCGAGAGGTACTTAGGAACTTTTATTTATAAAAGTTATTTTTAAGATCAGACTGCATATTTCTGGTTTAGTCTCACTGATTCATCTTACAAACTGAGTGGATCATCTGTAGATTTACCATCTATATGATAATGTTTTAGGGTAAACAAAGCAATTCGTGTCATGTTTATTTTTTAGAGGAATACACATGCTGCGCTACAATGGAGAATGTGATAACGTGAAAGTGATGGCTTTGGAGTTTCTATATTTCAAATAAGTGTATTACTATACTCGTACCTCGTACTGAGGTTTGGGGAGATAAAAAATCCATCACTTGCTTTCTTAAGTGAATTTATCAGGTTTACCAAGGACGTGATAAGGAATGACAGAGCCAAGTTTCATCTTTGTAGGTTCTTGTCAAGACCCCAATCCATCTAAGGTGTTGCGTTCTATTGCAATAGCGAACAAACAATCAAACGTAGGCTAGCGGGAACCCATTTTTCCAAAGACATGGTTGGTAATCACAGTGACAAGTTCCAGCTTTGTAGGTACTCCAGAAGACCCCAATGTGACTGGAAGAATCTTGGGTTGGATGGCAATATCAAACAAACCATCAAGGCTGAAAGTGAGAGGAACTTTAGAGTGCCCTCCAAGGAACTACAAACATTCTTCTTACAATCACAAATCACAGCCTGGTTTGGAAACAGCACACAGCAGAACAGACGGACACTCCAGAGAGTGTATTCCTATATTCGATTGTTTATACGCTATTGCCATCGAACGCAACAACTTTGATGGATTGTGGTCTTCCAGAGTAGCTACAAAGCTGAAACTTGGCACCATGATTACCTGCCATGTGCTTCGAGAAACTACCTGGATCTCATCTTCCTAAACTCGGTTGTTCATTTGCTATCGCTATCGAATGCTAAATCTTGGATGCATTGGGATCTTGGCGAGTACCTACAAAGCTGAAACTTGGCTCAGTCATACCCATGGTAAATAAACACAGTGCCAAGTTTTAGCCTTGTAGGTACTCGGGAAGACCACGATGCGATACTGGAGAAGTCTTGCGATACTGAATGAATTTTTCCAAGGACATGATGGGGAATGTGATGAGTGAGTCTGTGAGTAGTTAAGTGGGGGTATGATCAAATAAAAAACTAACAAATACTTTATGCGACATTCTGTTTAAACAGGACTAATCTATAGTGTAGCGGGAGTTTGTTGTAATGTTGCTTGTGTTATCAGGATTCAGAAACTGTGATGGACATACTGGCAGGAGCAGCTGCCAAAGGTCTGCTAACTGGACTGACGCTCTATGACAGACCCCAGCAAGACAAGAAACATGGAAAATCAAAAAGAGCTCCGCCCACTGTTCCTGCTCCCACTGACAGTTTACCCAACCGCCAGCTGAGTTTTACAGAATCCGCTGATGTAGCTGCTCTAACCGAACCACTGAACGGAGCTGAGAGTCAACAAGTGAAAGGTCAGAAGGTCAAATCCAGCACTGTAAGAGAAACCAGAAAAGTAAAGTCCAAGTCCAAAAAGGGTACTACGTCTACTCACAAAAGACGACTCCATAAAAACGCAAATTAAGAAAAACCCGGCTTTACAAGTAACCCCTTTAACAAATATCCATTTGTCTTGCAATAATTTAGTTTGCATTGATTCATCTATTCACTAATTTAAGATTTGTATTTTTTTGTTTTAAGTTTGTTCTCTCCGAAAATCTTACGCTATTTTGTGTATGGTTTCCATTTATGTGGTTCACTGCATTTTTGATTAAATACATTCCGATCCTTGTTTCTCTTTTCCATTTATTTAAGTCACTTCTGTTTGGTTTGTTTTTCTAACTTTTAGATTCAATCACTGGACCAAAAGTCCTGTTAAGATTTTTTTACATCCATGTCAACTCCTCTTCTGTTCTGGAAATATGAGTTGATCATGTAGGAGATTGTCTGAATTGTCAAAATTGTCTGAACTGCCTTTCTCAAGCATGTAGCATCAAACTTTTATCAGCAGGTCACCTGCCCCAACAGGGGCAACAAAACGATGATATCAGAGAGACATTAAAACCCTGGAGAACTGGTGCCAGCACAACAATACCCACGCCAATGCCACAAAACTGTTTGTGAGCTGATTATGGACTTCAGTAAGAAACAGCAGAGGAACCATCACCTGGTCCTCATCAACGGAACGGCCATTGAAATAGAGAAAAATTGTTGAGTTGAATTTCCTTGGCTGTGTGTTTGGGGTCATTGTCTTGCTAAAATGTCCACCCACGTTTCATCTTCATCATCCTAGTAGATTACAGCAGATTTTTACCAAGAATGTCTTTGTACATTTTTCCATTTATCCTTCCTTTAGTTATTTGAAGTTTGCCAGTACCATATGCTGAAAAACAGCCCAACGCCATGATGTCCCCACCTCCAAACTTCACTATTGGTATGGTGTTTTTGGGGTGATGTGCAGTGACATTTGACCTCCAAACATAATGTGTATTAAGGCATACAAAGAGTTAAATTTTGGTATCATCTGACCAGACTATTCTCCCAGTATTTCACAGGCTTGTCTAAATGCTGTGCAGCAAACTTTAAACGAGCTTCAACATGCTTTTTCTCCAGCAATGGAGTCTTGCGTGGTGAGCGTGCATACAGGCCATGGCGGTTGAGTGCATTACTTATTGTTTTCTTTGAAA
>JAOUQT010030735.1:0-21772 GCA_025769995.1 Xyliphius kryptos
GAGCAACTTGTGTGGGTTGTAGACACCGCCTCATGCCACCTCTATGGTGAGAGAACTGACCAAATGCAAAAGTGACCCAAACATCAGGCAGAAAGGCTGAGAACAGAGAAAAGGGGTGTGGTCACCACCTGCAGAAGCTCTCCTTTATAGGGGGGGAGGTCTTGCTAAGTGTCTCTCATTTCTACCTGTTGTCCCATTTGCACAACAGCAAATGAAACTGATACAGTGTTGACCACTAACTGGACAGTTTGATTTCACACAAGTGTGCTGGACTTGGACTTACATTGTGGTGTTTGTGTTCCCCTTTATTTTTTGTTAAGAGGTGTGTATATATATATATATAT
The DNA here is from genome assembly GCA_025769995.1 of Xyliphius kryptos. Classification (NCBI taxonomy): domain Eukaryota; kingdom Metazoa; phylum Chordata; class Actinopteri; order Siluriformes; family Aspredinidae; genus Xyliphius; species Xyliphius kryptos. The sequence continues at coordinate 345 of JAOUQT010030735.1, forward strand.
AAATAAACTATTGAACAAAAGCTGTTACACACTAAAAAATGTAAGCTTTTGGAGTTTAGAAATTTTTGCTTATTCGTTAAAAAAAAGGGATTTAAAAGGTCAGGCACTGATGTTAGTCAGGTCCTCTCGTTCTTGTTTAAGGTTTTGGATTGGGTTGAAGTCAGGATTCTGTACCGACCGGTCACAGCCTCCCACCTCATACTCACAGCCACACCTTTATAGACTTTGCATTGTTCATTGGGGTTAGTCCCACGGGTCATGCTGAAACAGAAATGGGGCCTTCCCCAAACTGTTCCCACAGAGCATACATTAGTTCAGAATGCAGGATTAGGTTTGTGGTTTTATACACCTGTGAAACTAAACAACACGCCTTATTTAAATGATTAAGAGGTGTGTCTCAATACATTTGTCAATTATAGACCTTTATTCAAATTTCCGCTCAGCTTCCCAACCTCACCGTCCTGCACAGCCACTGGTTTTACCTGCTCGGCCTCTCTTATTGGATGAAAGGCGTTTGTGAATCTGTGACTGCAGCGTGTAACTCAGATTAACTTGATCACCGTGTGATCCATAAACTCTGCACAAGTTAGTTCTCCTGTCCGGTTTAATTCTGCTGCAGGATCAGTGTCTGCAGTTTCAATAGGGCTGAGACGATACGGTCCAAAATCACTATTGCGATATATTGAGCACTTCACCTCGATAACGATAAATGCACACATACTTCAAAATAATGTATAAGGCCAACATAAATAATTCACAGACATATTGATCTCCTAATTAATGATACTTTGTCAGTAATTCACTATGAGACCTGAGGGGGTCCTCGTGTTCACCAGAACATTGAGCAAACAAATGTTACACTGAAGTCCTTCCCTAAACTGTCATAATGTTAATAAAAGGCAGTTCCGAGGAGTGGCTCTATACAGAACCTCGCATTCCATAGTTTCTAAGGCTATTTTAGTAGCAACCAGTTTGACCACCCAGTCTGCCCGCCCGCGTTTTGTTTTCCCCACATTTATGCGTTCCAGCTCACACCTGTGCAGTGATGTCATTACCATGTTTTTACCACAAGTTAATTTTTTTGTGCTTGTCCACAGACAATGGATATGAGCAGCAGTGAGTGTTTTGGATGTGGCCGCTCTGGACACTGGGTGAAGAACTGTCCCAATGCCATGCGTGGACGTGGGAGAGGCAGAGGTCGAGGTAAAGGTGAGGTTATGTGTTTTTGACAATGCTGGCGAAAAAAAATAGGTTCAAATCCACGTTCCACTGTGTTTTCCACAGACCTCTTCTGTTACCGGTGTGGAGAGCAGGGCCACATCGCCAGAGACTGCGAACAGACCGAGGATGGTGAGACAGTCCTATTATTACTCTTTATAAAGCGGGTAGTTCTGCTTCTTACATCTGATTGGCTGAGCCGTCCGGCATTGTCATCGTTCATAATAACACACACCTGTGAGCGCTTCACATGCGCATCAGTGTGTGATGTACAAAACATTTTCTCACTTTTTCTTTTTTACAATTTTTTTAAACAACCTGCATTCTGTGATTTGGCCACTAGATGGACTATTTAGACTTTTACTCCAAAGATTGGCATTTGCTTTAAGAATTGGACCAAATAACAACGTGAAGGACCAGATTATTACCAATTTTGCTTTCAATAAACACATTTATGTTTAAAATTATTTAAAAACTTTTTATTTTAATTATTATTGTAGTGTTTTTGTAACTTTTATAAAAAAAAACAATAATTATAGGAAAGATGTGCAAGTATAAAGAATAGGAATAAATAAACAAAATAAAAAAAAAATACATATGCACACATTATATATACAAAATATGGCTAATCTGATTCTGATAATGAAATCTTAAAAAAAAAAAAAAGCTTGAATTGAGTTTAGTTCTGGTTTCCCGTTGGAGAAAATACGTGAAATTCGAACTGTATTTACTTTACCATAAATAACTATCTGACTAAAATTCGCTTAAAAACAAAATTGAGTGCAAAGTAAAAAAAAAAAAGGGTTTGCTCGCTCCACCACGTGTGTGAGACAAATTATGGTTGTTTCTTGTAATCCAGGAGAAGTGCCCCCCCCCCCATTTAATACGGCTAAATAAAGTTTTAATAACAGCATTATAAAGAAAGGAAGAGCAAGTGTAATCAAGAAAAGCGGCTCTTTGAAGATGAGACGACTCCTAACTGAGTCAAGAAGTTGTTTTGAGACCTCTTTGCTTCCAGTCTGTGCGGCGTTACCTCACAGACGCCGTGGGCCGGTGATAACATAACGGGAGGCTGCGCTAGCGAGCAGCTTGTGTTGGGCTGTACCTACACAAGGATTATTTTTTCTCCTTCTGCTTTTACCAAACACAGTTCTGGTTGTGTTTACATTAAACATATTCACATCTCTTGCAGTGTGACAAAAAGCAAATCAATCATTTTGAGTATGTATAACTGCTCTGAACTCGCCCCCAAATTTAATATACAACAGTAACTGTTAAATAAATCAGATAAACACACTGATGAACATTGGTATTTAAATTGTGTGAACCCCCATAAATCCATCATTCCTGTGATTTACTTACTTTTTTCAGTAGTATAATATAGTGTGGAAAATAGTTTTGCGGTTTATTTATCACTGTTATTAATTTAATAGGCCTCAAAGGTGCTATAATTTTGTTTTATAAAAGTCGTATGAACCCTGTAAACTCTGCTACGTGTCGTGCCCATTTACACCACTTTCCTGCGATTTATTCTTGGTAATGTCACCCCCTCTCGTACCGTATTGCTATAATTTTTGTATCTACGCGTTAAAATGCTACAGGTCTCTGTTCTGAAGAGGAATCAACAAGTGCAGGTCATTAATGCGGGTTTTACATGCTGATGTCCGCATACTTTTGGCTTTAAGGTTGCGTCTCATCACATGAAAGACCCATCCCTGTCATGTCGCTGTTTTTTGTTGTAGCCTGCTATAACTGCCACAGGAGTGGGCACATCTCCCGCGACTGTAAGGAGCCAAAGAAGGAGCGCGAGCAATGCTGCTACAACTGCGGCAAAGCCGGACACGTGGCGCGAGACTGCGACCACGCCAACGAGCAGAAGTGCTACTCGTGCGGCGGTTTCGGACACATCCAGAAACTGTGCGACAAAGTAAAGTGCTACCGGTACGAGATCAACCCAAAATTATTATAATGATGATGATGAAGAAATCGCCCGTTTAATTATGAACCGGTGTGACGTGTTCCCGCCCTGCAGGTGTGGTGAGATCGGCCACGTGGCGGTGCAGTGCAGCAAGGCCAGCGAGGTCAACTGCTACAACTGTGGCAAGACGGGTCACCTGGCACGGGAGTGCACAATCGAAGCCTCGGCGTAAACCCCACCCCCATCCCCTTCATCGGCCCCTCCTTTTTCACATTGATGGTTGGTTGTATTATTTTTTCGGAATCCTCTTCGTCGGCCGGCGTTGGCAGACGGAGGCTCGTGATGGTCCTGATCGACGGGTTTCATCGGAAACAAATAAAAATTATAAACGGGGGTAAAAAGAAAAAAAAAAAGTTTCAGCATTCAGTACATGTGTTTAGTTTTTGGTAGAGGTGTTTAGTTTAACGCTCACGCTTTGTTTAGCGCCCCCCCCTCCCCCTTCCTTTCCCACCCCGCTGAAGTGAAGATCAGCGACCCGGGGTGCGGCGTGCTAATGTAGGACCGCCGCGCCCCGAGCCTCGGCACGCGGACGACGGGGAAGCCTTGATTTCAGCGTATGGATTTTTGTTTAGAAAACGAACGAATGGGAGAAAACGAGTTGGCTTGAGTTCGACCGGGATTCACCGAGACGTCTGGCTCCACACGCTGGGACCTGGACACGCCGCGCTCCACCGTGCAGGGTGCTGGGTTAACCCCCGTGTTCCTCCAGGTCGATTTCTGGGACGTTGCGTTTTCTGCGAAGGGGTTTGCGAGTTCCGCAAGCGTTGCTCATTAATGATTCCAAACATAGAGTCAGTCGCATCTAAAGTTAAATTATTAAGACCAACGTGCTTGTGGATTTATCGATCATTTGCAAACAGGAGAATGTTTTGACAAAAGTCAGATTATTTTTGTACAATATCACTCGGACTTCTGCGAGAATATCATTTGCTTGTAACTCGGTTTTTAAGTCTGAAGGAAGATGCAAAGTCCTGTAACATAGAAAATTTTAAACTATCAATAAAGCTGGAGGAGGATCGGACAAATCTATTGGCTTTGCTTTAATTAATGTGGAATTAAGAACTAGATTATTATAATTTTAATGTATCTGGGATAACATGCAAAAAAAAAGGTGTTTTAATGAAAAAAAATGTTTTATTTCATTTTAAAAGTCTTTTTGGAAAGTTCTTAAAAGATTTTTACATTTTATGATTTTTAAAAAAATATTTCAAATTTTAAGGGGCAAGTTAAGTTCTTAATATATGATTTTAAATTTAGTTTTAAGAGTTAAAATTTGTAAAAAAAAAAAAAAAAAAATGTATATTTAAAAAAAACAAAAAAAATGTAGTGATATTTCCTAAGATCTTTTGTTAAAATTTTTTTATATTTAAGTAAAAAAAATTCAGCGATTTAATGGACGTCCTGTCCTGGGTGTATCTGCCCAGCGCCCGAGACGACATCCTCTGGATGGGCACTCTCTATGAGCGTTGCGGGACCCCACTGAGAATCTCATGTTTCAAGTTCTGAAGATGTTTTTTTTTTTTGTAATTCTTTTTTTATATTTCATTTTAAAAATCCTTTTTTTAAATTTACATATTTATTTCTTTTTTTAATTTAAAATTGAAAGTTCTTAAATGATCTAAAATAATTTCTGAAATTCTCTTATTTAAAATGTCTATTTGTTTTTCATTTCATTTTAAAAGTTCTTAAACTGAGCTCTGTAAACACAAGTAGTTCCCCCAACACAGACCGTTGCCTAGCAACCGAACGCTGCACTAGGTCTGCAGTCCTGATTCCTCATATCTCTTTGATCTTTATGTTGTGTTGTGTTGCGTGTGCAGCGTGTCGATCTGCGGCAGGATGCTCATGTTGATCAGAGGCCGGTCCATCTCGCGCCCCCCCTGCGCCAGGTGGTTTAAACTGGCCCTGTGTTTGGGTTTGAGCGAGCGCAGGGATTCGGCCTCCAGGCCGACGTGCTTTTCGTCGATGCCCAGGATGAACGTCAGGCCTTTGACCAGACGGAGGCACCAGAGCAGCAGCGCGATCAGCACGCCCAGCGTCGACCCCGCCACCAGGTTGTAACCGATACGGGCGCATGGGTTCCTGCTGCAGTCGGAGAAGAGGGAGTCGCTGAGACCCACGATGTCCCGACCCGCCAGAGACGCCGGACTGGCACATGTAGGCTGAGCGGTGACCACGCCGCGGTTCCTCAGCAGCCACGCCCTCAGGTACCGGATGTTACAGCCGCAGTGGAAGGGGTTCTGGGACAGGTCCAGCACGCGGAGGTGGGCGAGTCTGTCGAAATGGCCCGGCGGCACCGTGCTGAGGCGGTTGGATTGGAGGAGAAGTTGGCTGAGGTTTGCTGGGTAAACGACGGCGAGCCGGTCGAGCTCCAGGGAGCTGCAGTTCATGATCAGTCCACCTGACGGCGAGGTGGAGCACAGGCAGGACGCGGAGAAGGACTGAGGAAGTTGGAGGAGCAGCAGCAGACTGAGGTTCATCCTGAATGTGGAGTTAAGGAACGTCATTTAGTCTCGTGTTCGTACGTCGTACTGCACTTTCTAAAGTTCTGCGAACATCTGGGACGCCTTCTGTAAGAACCAGGTACCCAAACACCACCACACTTACACATCAGTGATGACCGCTTTCACGCTTCCACAAATTTTTGGAGTGAGAGAATGTTTGAGCTCTGACACTGACGTGCTCACAATCTCAGTTCTAATTCATCCCCAAGATGTTGAGTTCAGGACTCTTAACTTGGCTTTGTGGCCTGAGGTTGGTTCTTCCAAACTGTTTCTTAACTTTAAAAGTTCTTAAGATTTGTTAGAATTTCCCCAGCATGTCTAGACCGTTGCCTAGCAACATAACACCCTGCACTAGGTCTGGATTAAGGCTAGCTGTGAAGTCTTTGGTCCAGTTCTGAGTTCTTTCTTTTGATCTAGGGGTCACCAACATGGGCCTCACTCGCCAGGACCACACATCGCCCACAACTCAGTGACCACAGTGACACTTACTGGTAAGCTGCATCTTATATTGGATCTAAATTTTCCACACTGACCATCTACTAAACCGTCGATGTGAGGAACAGAATCCAAACTGCTGGAGGTTCAGTGTGAGATCTCCAGTCAGTCAGGATTTGGGGGGCAGTGCCCGGTGTAGGTGGTGTTAAACTCCACTTTCTTAAATCCAAGCTCAGTGCAACGGTCTAACAGAATGTTCTAAAGGACTTCATGATTCCTTCTGTTGAGGATCTGTATGGAGATGCACATTTTATCTTCCAGCAGGACCTGCCCCCTGCCGGCAAAAGCACCGAAATCTGGTCTGATGCCCATGCCATCACAGTGCTCGACTGGTCAGCCAACTTGTCGGACCTTCACCCAATTGATAATCTATGGCGTATTCTCAAGAGGAAGATGAGAGGCGCCAGACCCAACAACAAAGAAGATGGACCGTTGGCTGAGCTTGGAAAGCAGAGTTTAGCACCATCTGAGTCACTGCCCCCCAAATCCTGACTGTGAAGATCTCACACTGAACGTCCAGCAGTTTGGATTCTGTTCCTCACCTCTGCTGTTGCATGTCCTGCTGCAAACTTTGTCCGGCTTTCTTCACCGTTTTTATCAATTTTTTCATGATTACATTTTTTTGGGAAACGGTCTGTAGATCAACATAACTAAATAATATTGAGCAAGTTTGTCATCTCTGAAGTTTGTATCATACATTAATCGCTACCCAAGAATTGCCTCTCCGTGTCAGAAAGCCTCCTGAGTCCTGCTTTGATCTTTGTTGATCTTCATGGTGTCGAGTTCTGGGTACATCTTTCTTCTTAAACTTAATTAATCGTTTAGTTAACGGTTTGGTTTAACAGTTATGACTGAACTGAAAAAGGCCCTCCCCAAACTGCTACGGTTCTCATATTGTACCCACCTCACAGAGTTCCTCCTGCAAAGAGGAACCATTGTTGGTTCTCGTGAGATAATTGAAGCTCCAAATCCAGAACTCAAGATCATAATGGCTGGTTGAATATATTCAGTCCAACGTGGTGGAACTGACGGTGGTTTGAACAGAAGCTGAAGGACCAGAGTGGAACCCGCTGCTCCATCTGGACTGTAGAGATAGCAGCGCCTCGTTTCAATTCGGTCCATGCTGCACCCTTATTGACTTTCCTCAGTCCCTCCATTCCTCCTCTCTCTCTCCATTGGCTTCCTGTAGCTGCTGCATTCAGGTACTGACTCTGACCTACAGGACAGTCTCCGGATCTGACCCCTCTTACCTTCAATCCATCTTCACTAAATACACTCCGACTCGTTTACTGCCCTCTAGTGATGAATGTCACCTGGTGATTCAACCTCACTGTGGCGCTAATTCTCACTCCGTATGTTCACCACCGCTAAATGGTCCCGTCCACAATCACTTGCACGCTCGCGCTCTCTCTCTTTATATATATATTTTTTCTATAGTTCGTCTCTCATTTGTAAGTCTCTGAATGTAAAAGTAAAAATAAATCGGGTAATTAAATGAATGTAAGTGACATGACATTGTTTGTTGTTTTCAGAAGCAACGAAGACCGTGACCAAAAGTATGTGCGCGTCCTGATTGGCAGGCGACCTGACAGCACGCAGGACTAATACACAGGTAAATACCAATACTTTCTTCTCCTTTTGTTACTGGATCTTTTTACAGAACGTACCATTGATTGATTTGTTTATATGTTTGTGTTATACACCATCTGTTTGTATAGAAGGTGTTTTGCTGCTTTTGTGATTTCTAATGAAAAACATAAATAATTAATGCTGATATTAAAGAGCGGATGTCTGTAGTGAGTGTTATGCAGCTGTGAGGACCTGGGGGAGGAGGTGGGGTTATATAAGGGCGCATTGAAAACAGTAGAGATACTCAGCGCCTCTCTCTCTCTGTCAGTGACTGATAAAGGTGTCTGTGTTGTTTCTGCTGTTTGAGACTGCAGCACTTGTTTAGATGTTTGCTGTTGTGCTTTCTGTCAAAGAACTGGGTTAATCGCAATAACACTACATTTTAATTCTGAATTTAGAAACCTGGATTGTTTTATACACAAAGTTAGGTTTTTGATATATCATCAGTTATTTTCATTAAAAAGTAAGTAATTAAAAACAAAAAAAAGTAGAGTAATGAGTGACGTAAGTAATTAAAGTGTTACTGCAGGGGAAATATTCATGTCCAACCAGTAAAATGAACAAAAATACTCAGAAAGCAATTACATTTCTTTATTTTTTATTACATTTTTTAATAACAATCTGTTTTGTAAGCTTTTGTACTAAGCATGTTTGTGGCGCCATCTGGTGGTCATATTTAGAATCACAAGCCCGCCATTTGGACGTTTTGCGCCGTCGTAAATAAACCGATTATAAAATGGTTTAGATTTACATATTTTTGTGATATTAATCTCAAGTTACATTTAATTCCCATTTGTGGTTTAAATTAGGGCACGTAGATGGTTTAGCATGAGGCGGATGGTTTAGCCGAGTTGCCTCAGTGATGCTAAATATTACCGTTTTTTTATTCGCCTTTTTTTTTTTATACAAAGCTTATTTAGTTTATTTAAGAAATAATGAATGAAAATGTCACATGAAATCTGTATTGCAAATATTGTGTGTTAATAGGCGTCCGTGTCGTTTTGGTCATTAGTGGAACTGTATAGGGCCTAGTTCCTGTGAGGGATGTTGGTATGTTCTTCCCATTCTGTCTGAGTTTCATCCAGGAGTCAAAAGTTAGTAATCTGAAATTGCCCCATGGTGAGTGTGTTTGTGCGTCCCAGTTCCAGGAAGAAGAACCAACACAGTGATTTGATTTAGTTTTATTTCTCAACATGGTCACAGTTTGACATCGATCGGATCTCACTCACAAACAGACTGCATATCAAAATAAAAGCATTCCCTTTATTTTCCTGAATCACTCCGAGGGTCTGGATCCCACCCATCGCACGCACCATAAATTACCTTTCATCTCTACACTGTTCGTCTCCCGCTCGCTCTTCGGCTTTATTCTCACGTGATCACAGAACCGTATTTACATGAGGGATGTGAAAGACGCGTGATGGCGGAGTTCTCTCCGTTCTTGGACGCACGGGACGGACGGCGAGCCGCATGCTGTACTTCAGCCAACACGACGCAGCACGACACCGAGGCTACGGAAATCAAACCTAAAGGAAGGAAAGAGGGACCTCACGAGGCCCAAAGGTCCTCCGCTCACAGTGAACGAGACGTTTAGGGTCCATGCAGTGCTTGGTTACGATGGAGGGTTCTGACCCGGCTACACTGGGCGCCATCGCCACGGGTCACTAAAGTACTTCCCCGGTTCCGTTTGATCATCTCGATGCAGTGGACAAGTGAAAAGTGTGTGCTTCTGCAGAAAACGCTGTGCATCCAGAATAAAATACATTCTACATCTGAAAGGAGGGAACGAAGGAAGGTTTGCATAATCTGTCAGGACAGTCACCTGAAGTTCTCGGAGGAGCGGTTCTTCCTTCTTCTCTTTAAGATTGCACTTAACTGCCACGTAACACTGAGACATCAACAAAATAAAGAGGAATCACAACGAAGGACAGTCGACGGGACACATGAAAGACATTCCAACAAACTCCCAGCTCTTCTCCGAACCGATTCAGGAAGGGTTCCTCCGTCTCTCCACAGACCCGCGAGAAACGTATTGCACATACTGTATGAAAAAGTCCTCAGTCACTGGCCCGCGTTCAGATTTGTGCAGGATCTGTGCAGATGAACTTTAAATGAAGTGCTTGGATGGGTGGAGCTGGAACCCGGTGGAAGAAAGTTCTTCGGTACAGATGGACCGCGGCGCAAACCAGAGATCAGATACATCACATGACCAAAATGGAGACATTTCTGTACATTAATATAAATAATTAGGACTCTGGTGATTACAGTGGACTTCTGTTCGTAGGGTTCATGTTTAGTAGGCCGTTCCAAAATTCATGCAAGATTTGAGTTTGGCGCCATTTGTGGTAAAGTGTTCATTCATCGTCCGCTTAATCCTCTAGGAGGACGCGGTGGGCTTCCCCATGCCCAGTCTCAGGCGCTGGGCAGATACAGGACAGGACACCAACCTATCGGGTTAAGCATTCAATTCCCCTTAAATCCATCTTTTTGAACAGTGGGAGGAAACCGGAGAAAACCCATGCAGACATGGGAAGAACATGGAAACTCCACCCAGATCAGGATTCGAACCGGGAATCCCGATCGCTGAGAGCCCTGACTGCTAACCACTAAGCCACCGCGGCGCCCCGAAAATAATGGTTTGGCAGTTTCTGTTCGCCCGATTCGAATTGGCCGCTTAGATCATGTGACCAACACCACTGGACTTTTTCCTTTTTATTTTTTTGAAGTCGAAGTTTTGTGCCATCATGCCCGTCCACCTGCCTGCCCGCCCACGCTGCGCCAACAAAATTCAGCCCCATTTCTGCAAAGAAAGTGAAAACACTACGTTGAATCCATTAAAAAACGGTCAATTTTCAACTAAACGTTTACATTTGGTCATTTAGCCGACGTTTTATCCAAGTCGGCTTCGTGTTTAGCAAGTTCTCCTCTCAGCGCTGGGGGTTCCTGGTCGAATCCTGATCTGGATGGAATTTTAATGTCCTCCCCGTGTCCTCATGTCTTTTCTCCGGTTTCCGCCCACTGTCCAAAAACATGGATTCAAGGTAAATTGACTGCTCTTAATTGCCCTGTAAAGTGTGTTTGAGTGAGTGTGTGTGCCCAGCAATGAATTGGCGCCCAAGATGTTCTCTACTGGATGGACATGGGGAACCCCACTGTGACCCTAGTAGAGGAATAAGCGGAGGATAATAGATGTATGGATGGACTTACAAGTATCCCAACTTGACGTTTGGGGTCAGAACACAGGGTCACATACGAAATCCCCCTGGAGCAGTTAAGGTCTTGCTCAAGCACCCACATTGATGGATCCACATTCAGTGGACCTTGGATTTGATCTCACAACCCATTTCTTTTTATGTTATTTGTCTCTTTTGATGTAAAGCAGGACCTTCAAACCACCTTCGTCAGGTCATAAATATTCTAAGAAGCTGCTATTTTTCCTTCTGTGTACGTTTCTTCTGAACAGAAGTTCCATCACTTCTTTGATATTTTTGTGCTTTTCTTTTGAAGAACAAGACAAAGAGCGTTACGACCCCCATAGTCCCACCATCCAGCAACATCATGACTCTCAACGCACCTTCTAACCGACTCGGCATCTCTGCTGTGACTGAAAAGAACCGGCACCTCAATCTACCTTTGTGGAACGCCAACTCCTGGACCGGATAACCGATACTGAAGCCGTCCCCTTACTTTAGAGGGAAGTTTGATGTTCTCGGAGGAAGTGGGTTTGTCCAGATCTACGTTGCATATTTCTTCTAAATCACCAGCGGTGGGTCGGAACATCAGGTACGTTCAGTTAAGCCCGGGATTAACGCACGCCGTCGGTTCTGTGAGTTCTGGTTGTGTTTACAGGTTGCATATGTAGTTAGTGCTCTGCATAAAGTCATAAAGTATGTGTACCCCACGTAACAATTCCGTTTAGTGAAGAGATCTGATTACTGCGGTTAGATGAATAACCATGACGACCACAGTGCATATACACTCGGAAAAGAAGAAGTGCTAGAAGAGGTTCTTCAGATGGCACCCGAAAAACAAGCACCCACCGCGGTGCCACCATGGACCGGCTGATCGTCCTCCATCACGCTCACGGGCCTTTGATCTCGATTTAATTTACAGTGACATCACGGAACGTGTTCGACGGATAACTGACATCACAATTAAGAGTAGGGTTCCTGAACCTGGTTCCTCCTTTAGTTTATTGTACGTTTGAGGAGTGTGTGGGATTTAAACACTGAAGCCTGCTGGTACACACACTTTAGAAATCTTGAAGAACCTGTTCAGGCAGCTTTCAAACTGTTATTTTGGAAATGAATCCAGTAGCGGCTGTAAAGAACGATCACGGGTCTAAACGCGCGATGGTTTTTTTTTTTTTTTTTTTTTTTTTTATCTACAGATTATTTTTTATTTCCTCATAATTCAGTCATTATTGTGTAACAGTACGTTTGCTACTCCCCCCCCCCCCCCCCCCACGTACAGCTCATTCGAACCCAGATGAACTAAATTGATACCTGATCTGGGAAATGAAACTGTTTAACCCTCAGACAGCTCTAAAATTATTGGCACCCTCAATCCAGTTTGTGGGCTTAATCTCTGAAAACAAAAACTCAGGTTTGATATTTTGAGCAAAGCCATCACGAGAACGTTTAACGCTCCTTTAAACTTAAGCTGCGTGCTTTGGATGAACATATTATTGAGATATTTATTTGTCATCAATAACTTTAGTATTGAAAAATAAAAAGATGCTGGTCCTAAAATTTGAATATCATGAAATTCCATTCACCTCTCGGCGCTGGGGGTTCGAATCCCGATCGGGGTGGAGTTTGCATGTTCTCCTTGTGTCCGCATGGGTTTTCTCCGCTTTCCTCCCACAGTCCAAAAATATTAATTCCATGTAAATCTGAATTGTCCCGCATAATGTGTCTGTCTCTCTCTGTGTGTGTGTGTGTGTGTGTGTGTGTGTGTGCGCGCGCGCCCAGTGATAGATTGGTGCCCCGTCCTGGTTGTATCTGCTCAGGACCAGAGATGTTCTCCCCTGGATGGACATGGGGAACCCCACTGCAACCCTGGTAGAGAAATAAGCGGAAGGTAATGGATGTATGTGTGTATATTATTAAATGTGTATTTCTCTTAATTTTGATGATTATAATGGACAACTAATGAAAAACCTAAGTTCAAAAAACAGATCTCAGAAAATGTGAATATTACCAAAGACCAATATAAATCACCATTTTTTTTTAAATTTAGTTTAGAATTGTCATTTTAAGAGTGTATATATCTCATCGCTTTGGATAAAAGCATCTACTGAAGGACTAAATGTAACCCAAAAAAAGGATTTTTGGAAACGGTGACCAACTGAAAAGTATGAGCCTGTGTACAGCACTCACAATTTAGTAGGTGCTCCTTTGGTCCTGGATTACTGCAGCAGTGCGGTGTGGCATGGAGGGGATCAGTGTGTGGCGCTGCTCAGGGGTTCTGAAAAGCTCTGATGGTGGCTTTCAGCTCTTCTGACCTGTTGGCTCAGGTGTATCGCAACTTCAAGATATCTCAGATTTTCTGTGGGCTTTGGGTCAGGCCAGTTTGCTGCCAATTAAAAACAGGGGTACCATGGTACTGCTGTGTGCAAGAGCCAAGTCCTGTTGGAAAATGACATCTGCATCTTCATAAAGTTGGTCAGCAGCAGGAAGTGCTCTAAATCTTCCTGGTAGACGCCTGCGTTGACCTCAGAAAACCCACTGGAGCAACACCAGTAGTGGACTGTGGGAACTTTACCCTGCACCTCAGTGTGGATTTTGTTCCTCTCTTCACTTCCTCCAGAGTCTGGGACTTTAATTTCCAAAGAACATGCAAAATGTACTTTCATCAGAGAACAGAACTTTGGAGGCCTCAGCGGCAGTCCAGTCCTTTTTGCCTTTAGCCCTGACACGATTCCATCTCTTGTTCAGAAGTGGCTCAACATGCGGAATGCGACGACTAAAGCTGTGTCTTGCAGACGTCTGTCTGTGGTGCTTCCTGAAGCCCTGACTTGAGCTGCAGTCTACTGTGTGAATCTCCCCCACATTTTTGAATGGCTTCTGTTTCAAAGTCTTCTCCAGGGGGCGCTTATCCTTATTGCATGTACAATTTCTTCGAGCACATCTTTTGTTCTTCGCCTCTCTGTTAATGTGCTTGGACACAGAGCTCTGAACAGCCCGCCTCTTTAGCAACGACCTTTTGTTTCTCGCCTTCCTCGTGCTTCAGTGGTCGTCTTTTGGGCAACTGTCGAATTGGCGGTCTTCCTCATGATCATGTCGCCGAAATTCCAAAGAATTTAAAGGTCTTTTTGCACCAGACATCTTCAACATGGAACCTTTTCACAATATTTACATTTTCTGAGATACTGAATTTGGGATTTTCATCAGTTGTCATTTATAATCATCACAATTAAAATAAATAAACAGTTGAAATAGATCAGTCTGTCCCTGATAAATGAAACATTTAAATTTCATAACTAACTGCAGATTGCCACATGACCTCATGAGGGTGCCATTAACTCTGAACCCATACTCATCGCTTGGTGTTTTTTTTTATGATCAGAATTGCTTTGTGTAATATTGCAAAGGCATCCAACGTTCCAAAATAGCTTACTATACACCCCCCCTCCCCCGCTGCACCTGATAATTACAATAGTCTTCTATTTTACGTTAATAATGGAAAATCTCTCAATATGTCTTTTTTACAGTATATAGAACAGGATGCAAGTACACTAGTAAATACGTCTACACGAGATACACTATACACACAGCAGAGAAGATTATGCGGTGACTATTGGCACGTTTATCTAGGATTAAGGAGGACGACTTAAAGCTGTTCTGCAGGATCAGTGCAGCTGGATGACTGGGGTGTAAAGCCGAAGTTCTAGTTGAATTCTAACGATGCGTTCCTGGTATGTTTCTGGTCTGCCAGGCTGGAGCACAACACCCGACATGCACTAGGGGGCAGGATAGAGTTTAAAGATGTAGTTGTATAATTTTAGTTGTAAATTATTGGTGGTAAATGAGACGCAGGAGGAGGGGCGCTGAGGCCGGGATGCGGTGCTGTAAGTCGCCGGGGGAAACTGGGATTTTAATCGGAGAGTAACAGCAGCCAACAGGTGGCGCACTCAGGTTGTGTTTTTAAAGCTTATAGAAAAACAAGACATTCTACAATTGAGGAACTTTTTGGGTTATCGATGCAGAAGCGGCGTTTGGCCGAACCCCGCGGACATTCCGGGGCTGAAGGAGCGTCTGTTTATGGAAAGGAGCTGGACGTTTTCTTAAGTTTCCACCTGATGATCCGTCAGTTCTACCAAAACACGGCCCAGGCTGAAGACTCGCGCTCTCCTCGCTCACTTCAGATGCACATGAAGCTTCCTGAACACTGGCGTGGTGTGTGCCACCCTGCGAGAGGACCCCCGGACACCTCACACCACCGTGCTGATGCCACAGTGCTTTGGTTTGGAGCCGACGGGGCAGGACGCGGGCGCTTGCTCCCGGTGCTGCCGTTGGCGATGCTGATGGTGATGTGGGAGCTGATTATGATGCGGTAGGGCACCGTGTCCCGAGTGCTGGCGATGGAAGCGGAGCCCGACTGGGGGCGGGTCGTAGTGGTGATGGTGCCGGTAGGGAGGCGGGTCCTGGGGAAGTGGACGGTGCTGGGCACGGTGGGCCTCCAACTGGACTTGGGCGGTGTGGTGCAGGTTAGTGGGGTGTGGTTTGTGGGAGATCAGGGTGGGGTGGTGGGAGACGGGAAGAGGGGGTGGAGGATGAGGAGGTGGTTTTCCTCGCCTGCTGCCAAAGAACGACCCCAGCAGTGTGGACGAGGACGCAGGAGCAGGGTTGCTGCCGGGGTAGTGAGGGGGAGGTGGGCACTCCCGTCTGAGCGACGCCCTCTGGTGCATCTGAGGTGAACTGCTAATGATGGAGCCCTGTGGGTACAAACAGGACGGAGCGCAAGTTATTGATTTAAACACATACAATCACAGTCTGCTCTGAAACAGGTTCTCTGAAAGGGCGGAGTCTGATCTAATCAGCCAATCAGAACCACCGCACTAACAGGTTCTACAAAGAGCGAGGGAGAGCAGGACACCCAGCTCGTGTTCAGAGAGGAATGTGGATGGTGTGGTCCAGATGGATGTTGGGTGGCGGATGCAGAAAAAACCTACAGGAGAATCCAAGTACAATCCATTGTTTAGGAAACGAGTTCATCATTCAACGGCACTATTTAGCATGTTCTCTCACGCAGAACCAGCTTGGTTTCAGTATGAAATGACAGACAAACAATGAACATTATGAATTCTGCGCAGGATGATGCAGTGTTTGGTCAGAAACGATGTTTTACGGACCGCCGGTGATGGATGGCGAGACACGGAGGAGGATGATGATTGTGGGATGAAGGACATATTTAAAGGACATTAATGATGTTCGACAATGGATTGTGGATCCTCCTTTAGGCGGCAACATCCTTATCTCATGCTTCTGGCACAAACGATGAAGACAGATCAGTGGCATGCAGATGGAAACACCATTCAGCTGATATGGAGTGGAAATGAACATGTTCTCCACAGGATACATGTTTTAGGGCTCACACAGTAGCTGTTTCCTGCATTCTGATTAGATAAAAATACATTAAAATATTCAATATATTTTTATGGAGGTCAGTTCAGCAGAAAATAATACACATGGATTAGGCCACGCCTCTTCTTCTTCTTTTTTTTTTGCCATCTAGTGGGCAAATTACAAAACGCAGTTTATGAAAAACTTCGATAAAACTATCACACATTTATACAAATGTGAAGTGGGTTATTGAGAATAATGTCACGGCTAGACAAGTGACTTAGCCAACCAGATTTAAGGACTACAAAATGAGGGGGCGGCACAGTGGCTTAGTGGTTAGCACGTTCTCCTCTCAGTGCTGAAGATTCCTGGTTTGAATCCTGAGCTTTCCTGGTTTGAATCCTGAGTTTCCATGTTCTCCCCGTGTCTGTGTGGGTTTCCTCCGGGTTCTCCGGTTTCCTTCCACAGTCCAAAAACATGGATTCAGGTAAATTGAATGCTCTAAATTGTCCTTAGAGTGTGTGTTTGTGTTTGTGTGCACGCCCAGCGAGAGATTGGCACCCTGTGCTGGGTGTATTTGCCCAGCGCTTGGGATGTTCTCCCCTGGGCATGGTGAACCCCACCGAGACTCTCAGAGTTTTAAGCAGAAGATAATGAATGAATGATAAACATATCAATATATACACTTACAAGTGGGATATACAGTAATAAGATAATACACACACATTATATATATATATAAAGTGTATAATCTTATTATGGATATATGTGTAGTCTCGCCAACTTCTATTGTCTTTACCGACAAGCACTTACCTTATTTGTGAACTTCAGACAAATAGATTCTCCAATTTAAAAGAATTTTTAATTCTACGAGATTCTTGAAGTTCCTGACTTTTCTGATGCAAATTAAGTAAAACACTGGAACGTCCACTAGAGGTGACTGTAACTTACAGTAAGGTTCTGTCTGATCGCGCCACTGTTGCCAACATTATGTCGCGATTTTTCAGGACCCCCCCAACCCCCAGCGACATTTTCTTAAAACGTGACTACGACAAATTCAGCGTTTTTTTTTTTTCTGCGGTTATTGAAGACGACCCATTTAGTCATTTAGCAGACGCTTTTCTTCAAAGCGACGTACAAGATTCCCAACTTGGTTGAGATCAGAACACAGGGTTGATACAGGACCCTGGAGCAATGAAGGTTAAGGGTCTTGCTCAAGGACCCACATTGGTAACTTTAGTGGACCTGGGACTTAAACCCCCAACCTTCTGATTGATAGTCCAACACCCTGCCCTACCCTACCACTGAGCTACCTCTACCACTGCATGGATGGCTTAAAGGATTAGGACCAGTTCCTCTGTGTTTAAGTACAATACCCTGATGGATCCAAAACCACAGACTCGCAAGCATGCCTGAAAGCGCATTCAACAATAAACAATGTACAGAGAATTACCAACAAGCTATGAAAACGGAAATACGATATGAAACTTTGCTGGGTCCCAGGACAGAGTGATATGCATGCTAGCTGACCAGCTAGCTTGAGTAAAAATAAACCAAAAAGTGACAAACATCAATATCCCAACAATAAATCTGTAACCACTGATACACTTAATTTATAAAATAAATGGCAAACCGAATTGAACACCCAGGCCAATAATAAACTTCACGAAATACCGCCAAACATTAAAGATAAACCAAAGGATCACCAAGGATGAAGACAAGACCAAACCATTCAAATACAATGTCAAATTGGGCATGCCAGAAAAACCCACCAGCACCTTAAAGAACACCCCCGCCTTACTGTGAAACAACACTTGAACACATCATTCAAGAAAGCTGTAAATATGTGACACAAAGACAAAACAGGGCACATGCCTAAAACCATTGAGGAAATTTTAACACAGGACAACATAAGAACAGTCCTAACCTACCTTGCAATAATTCATTCATTATCTTTCGCTTATTCCTTTGAAGGTGGGAGGGGGAGGGGGGTCCCCATAACCATCCAGGGGAGAACGTCTCGGGTGCCAGGACAGGGCGCCAAATCCATCACTGGGTACACGCTCACTCACTCACACACACACACACACACACACACACACACACTATACAGGGCAATTTAGAGCATTCAATATACCTGGAATCCATGTTTTGGGAATGTGGAAGGAAAACAGAGACATGGAAACTCCACCTAGATTGGCAATTATGAAAATAAAAAATAACCAAAGCTTAAGCTCAAAAAACCAAACTGAAATATAAACCAGAAACTGACATTAAATGATAAATGTGTCCAAAATGGTGTTAACCATTAAATGAAAAAAAATAATAATATAGTATAAGATTAACAAAACCAATGATTCAAGGAAGATTTGGATGTGTTATTAGTACAAGGGGGACCCTTTTTTGCCGCAACCAGCAATGAAAGCCTTATGCTGGGATGTCAAGGTGCTACCACTTTGCCACTGTGAATAATTAAGTGGTTTTCATTATTTTATATGAATTTTAGGGGAAATTAGTTGTGCAGAATTCTATTTTATTCCTCGGGACAAGTGATCTAGCTTCAACTCTGTATACTGTCTTGATTTGGTTGAATAATTTTTGCGTAAGTTCCAACAAATTAGAGAAAGTTTATGGTCCATAACCTTGTCTCATGAAACCACTGTACACAGATATACTTGTATCGTTAGTGCACAATATAAAAAGGTTGTCTGTGTATTCTATTATCAAATTAAAATGGCATAAAGATGGGGTTTAATTACACTATGTATACCAATAAATGCCAAAGTCCTCACTGACTAATCACTAATTTTCTCACTTTCCAAGATTTGGCATTGTGATTCTGAATCAAGTTCTTTGTTCAATATCACCATCAAATGCAATACACCACGAGGGTCACTTCTGGGTCTTCCAGAATACCTACAAGGCTGAAAATTGGTAGGAATATTACCCATCATGTCCTTGAAAAACTAAGTACTTCTCACCTTTTTTTGTTCGATGGTTTGGTCGATATCGCCAACGAACGCAAGACGCCGCCAAGGTCACGAAGACATTTTCCCAGGTACCCAAGTAGGCCAAAACTTGGCACCGAGATTGCCCATCATGCTCTTGAAAAACCTAATGGGTTCTCACTTTCTTACATTCACTTGTTTGTTCGCTATCGCCATCGAACGCGACACCATGGATGGGTTGAGGTCTTGGCGAGTACCTACAAAGATGAAACTTGGCTCAGTCATTCCTTATTGTATCCTTGGAAAACCTACCAAGGTTTACGTTCGAAAACAACCGGGTAGACACTATAGGCCCAACTCATTCATTCATTATCTTCCGCTTATTCCTTTATGAGGGTCGCGGGGGGGTTTCCCATGCCCATCCAGGGGAGCCCATCTCGGGCGCTGGGCAAATACACCCAGGACATGGCGCCAATCCATCGCTGGGCACACACTCACTCACACAGCCACACACTCATACACACACTATACAGGGCAATGTAGAGCATTCAATTTACCTTGAATCCATGTTTTTGGGATGTTGAAGGAAACCGGAGAACCCAGAGGAAACCCACGCAGACACGGGGAGAACTTAGAAACTCCACCCAGATTGGGAATCGAACCGGGAATCCCCAGCGCTGAGAGGTGAACGTGCTAACCACTAAGCCACCTGCAAGACTACGTCATTAAATTTAAAAAAAATTTTTTTTAAAAATTGCTGTAAAATTTTCCTGGTAATATACAGTCATGGACAGGTGTGAAAATAAATGCAATTACACATGTTTATTTCTTTTTTGTATTGGAACAACACAAAAAGAGCACAAAAAATTATAACCTTTCACGCAAAACTTCAAAAATGAGAATGACAAAATAATTGATACATTTTTAATATTGTGGGTGAATAACTTTTTTTTATGCATGTGATACTCATTTAAACTCACCTGTCGCAAGTAACAGGTTTGGGCAATGTAAAAAATCCCACCTAAAACCTGATTAAAAAGGAAAGAATATAATTTAATCGTTGCAGTTTGTCTGTGTGTGCTACCCTGTCACGGAGAACAGACAGAACCAAAATAATATCAACAATCTTACAATTTCAAGTCCATTTCCAGAGATATTGATGTTTTTTTGTCTGCAGTGTGCAAGAAACATCCTATGGCACCATATTTAGTCTCCCTGGATGAGAAAAGAAAATAAAAAAATATAAAAGGTTAGTGGTCAGCACGTTCGCCTCTCAGGGCTGGGGATTCCCGGTTCGAATCCCGATCTGGGTGGAGTTTCCATGTTCTCCGGGTGGGTTTCCACTGGGTTCTCCGGTTTTCTCCAACATTTCAAAAACATGGATTCAAGGCAAATTGAGTGCTCTAAATTGCCCTGCATTGTGTGGCTGTGTGAGTGTGTACCCAGCGATGGATTGGCGCCCTGTTTGCCCAGCGCCTGAGACGTTGCCGCATGGGGAAACCCCCGTGACCCTCATAAAGGAATATGCGGAAGACAATAAATGAATGAATGAATGATAGGTTCCAATGCAGGATAGACCAGATGGTGGATAAGTAGTTCTAATCAAGTTTCAAAGATATTCAAGCTGTCCTGCAGGCTCATGGTGTATCAGTGTAACCTCGAGCTATCCCTCGACATTTGAATGAAGTAAAACATTATGCAGGAGACCCAGTAAGACCCCACTGCTGACAAAGAGACATAAAAAGCTAAACTGCAGTTTGCAAAAATGCACGTGAGTAAGCCAAAATCCTTCTGTGAATACATCTTGTCAACAAGTTGAGACCAACATAGAGCTGTTGGTAAAGCACATCATTAACACTATTAACTGAAAATAGAATGAAGCTCACAAACTAAAGAGCACAGTACCTAAAGTCAACCATGGTGGAGGTTCAAAGATGTTTTGGCGTTGTTTTGCTGCCTCTGGCAGTGGCCTTGACTGCCTGCAAGATTACCAAAAGAATTAGAACCACAATGTAGGGCTCAGTGTCAGAAAGCTGGGTTTATATATAATTTTGTGTACAAATAATCAGGATTTTATAAAAATATTTAG
>JAOUQT010030736.1:0-11439 GCA_025769995.1 Xyliphius kryptos
GCTCACCCACCTTCACTCACAAATTCATAGGATTTGATATGATGGCAGTCCACTCTTAGCAGCTAGGACACTTCAACTCTTTTAGGAAGGCTGTTCACAAGATTTAGGAGTATGTCTATGGAAATTTTTGACCATTCATCCAGAAGCACATTTGTGAGGTCTCACATTGATGTTGGACAACAAGACCGGGCTCTCAGTCTCCGCTATATTTCATCCCAAAAATGTTCTATAGGGTTAATGTAAGGACTCAGAGTCTGGTGTGGATGAACTGAACTGGCCTGCACAATCATCCATTTTTTTATGTACCTCACTTTGTGCACAGGAGGAGGAAGGGGCCAGCTCCAAACTGTTCCCACAAAGTTGGGAGCATGGTATTGTCCAAAATGTCTTGCAATTCCCATACCAGACTGTGATACAGCTGGACAGGATGCGCTCAATCGCACAGCGGTAGCAGTTCTCAAGTATAGCTGTGGACAGGTGTTGTATCCTCAGAGTCTTAAGGAAAAAGAGGCGCTGGTGAGCTTTCTTGACCAGTCTTTAGGTGTTAGTTGTCCAGGACAGATCCTTTGATATGTTGTGTAAATGTGTTTAAGTTGCTTCTTGTAATAGCTGTTAATTAAAGTTGCCCAATTCTTTTTAAAAAAAGTTAGAATTATCATGACTACTAAAAATCAATACCAACACAAATTAAGTATTAAATAAAAATCTATTAAATAAATTTAAATGATTAACTCTTTGATTTAAAGCTCGTACACATTGTCGTAAATTTTTGACAACATATTACAAATTTAATATTTTAAGTTAAAATGGTAAAAAGTTCTTAAATTTAAAGATATTGATATATGTTACAACAAATCAGCCGGTTATTCTTACGCTAAAATGAAGCAGAAAGTATAAAGAATTTGGTGGAAAAGTTTTGTTCATGTTGTTTATAGTAATCTTTATTTAATCTGCTCAAGATTTAGCACATCACAAACATGTCCCAGTCTGTCTGTGGCACTATGTAATTGTCAAATGGAATTTAAGCTTACATTTATTCACATTTGCATGTTTGTGAAAATATTGGCGTTTTCTGTCTGTAATTAACTGATATTTTAAAAGAGCTGTAGATTTCTTATAGCTGTCTTGTATCCACAGAAATGGAGGCCAGCTCGGTGTGCATCTGGCCTCGCCTGGAGCCTTTCCTACTTGGTACATTGCAGGCAGCTCCTTCTGGGAAACTGAGCATACACTACCTGCGCAAGATGGCTAGCTATGTGCGCACCCGCGACGGCTGCTTCCCTCACCTAGGGTGGCATATGTGGCGGCACATCGCCTGTGGGAAACTGCAGTTGCCTGAGGACATGGCGTGGCTTTATTTTGAAACCTTCAACTTGTTGGTGCCGAGATCTGCTGAAGAGAAACTTGAGTGGGCCGAAGCAGTGTCCCAGATCCAAAACCCACGTGATCTTGATCGCCAACGCAGCAAGGTGATGAATCCATCAGGCTTCATAATCTAAGACTTTCGCAGTAAACCTTGTAATTTATTTTTGCTTAGTTGTCTTTTCTAGCTGTCGATGAGTAGGTCATGCTTTTTTGCATATGAATGAAAAAAAAACTGCTTGTGATAGATTGTATGTTAATTTTTTTTTGCAGTTGGAATACATAAGATACAGACACAAGTGTATAAAAAAACAATATATCCTTTGACCAGTGACATTGTGATTTTCCAATTTCACTGGTCATAGCCAGTACACATTAATTTTTGTTAATGATAAAATTCTGCTTTTATAAAAAAAATACACTTTCTGCAATATGTATTTAATTAATGCACTCAACCTTTCTCAAAAAATCTAGCTTTGTGGAAGATTCCTTGTTCCATTTCTGGGCCCACTGTATGCTCTGTCTGAAGTTTGGGTATTTGCCCTCGTTTGCGTATTTCACTTCACAAATGGGTTAGTTTTGAAGATCAAAATCCTCTGTGTGTAACCACAGTAGGAAAAAAAAAACACTTTAATAATTTGTTGGTAATCTATGTCTAAGGACATAATAGGATTACATTTGTTCAGGATTATGTAAAATTGATTTTTTGTGTGTGCACAGCTGTTTGTGGACACCCTGCAGTTTCTGCTATTCCTTTACCTGCAGCAGCTGAACCACATATCTCTGCGCACATCTCTGATTGGTGAAGAATGGCCAAGTCCTCGTTCTCGTTCCCCATCTTCTTTGTCAGAGAGAGAAGCCAAGATCAGCTCTCAAACCAAGGTCATCTATTGGTCATATTTGGGAACACCAGTCAAGGATCATTCAGCAGTTTATGTTACACAAGCTCATTTTACTGATCAAGATATAAAATCAGTGTTATGTGGATAATAACATTTCATTTATGTCCATCTGTATTTGTTCACATCAAATGATCCAGCTTGGTTTTAGATTATCATTATCTAAATTGGAATGATGCTATTTTGATTTATTATTAGATTTACTAAATACTTGTTCTCCCTCAGAACTGGGATGACCAGGCTCATCTGAACTTCGTTCTGACTCACCTGGCTGAATTGCTGGAGCTGCTGGTAGAACCAGTCAAGCAGAGTGAGTCAGGTCAGGGTGGAAGGAATGCTCAGGTCTCAGCTGAGGCTGTGCAGGCTCTGAATCTGCTCTTTGAAGGTTCGATAAGTGGCAGTCATACTGTTCATCCCATTCATCGACTCCTGAGCCGCATCCCACTGCAGACTGGATATTCCAAACTCAGCCGCTCTTACTCACTGCACCAGCTGCAGAGCTGGCTAAAGCAGGTGCTTACGCTCAACCCATTTGGCATGTCTACATGTCTGCGCTCAGGGAAGAAGCTTGCTTGGGCCCTTCAAGGTAAATTTATCCACCTTTTTAAAATATTTTTCTTATGTTTAATTTACTGAATCAGGTTTAGCTGATTTATGAAAGTGTGGAAACCTACAACTGAAAACATTTAGTCATTTAAACAACTTTGAATAGGGTGTAAGCATTGGTGCTAGACCAGCAGGGGCCAGTATTTCAACCTTGTGGGTTTATCAAGGCGTTGTGTAAAGAATATAACAACAATTGGGTGTCTGAGGAAAAGACATTTAGTGAATATCATGGGATATCCCATGGTTGTGAACTGCAATGGAGTTAGAGGAGGCTCTCAGGAATGGGCAAATTGCAACCGAATACGACGCTGGTGCTGCAACACACAACTTGTAAATGCATAGCTTTGATGTGCTATAACAAAACATAACCAGTTTGCATGTCATTGCTATCTTAAAAAAAACAAATTGGTCTACTAGCTGTTCATTATATGCTCAATTTCCTTTTCCAGCCACGTATTTCTACTTGTCCCAAAATTTTGGGGGATTTGTTGACCCTGAAATTTTGAATCAACATATTTTTCCCTTAAAATGTTACATATACTTAGATTAAACTTTTGATCTGTCATTTATGTTCTATTAAAAATAAAATATTGACATTTGCCATCTCCACATCATTGCATTCAGTTTTTATTCACAATTTGTTTAGTGTCCCAACTTTTTTGGAATCCGGTTTGTATTATTACTATTGTTACTACAATTACTACTTCCATTCATTTTACCACCACTGTTACTAGAACTACTATAACTTATACTATTCCAACTATTCATTACTAACACAATTATTACTACAGCCAGTGTTGTAAATACTACTAATACTAATATAACAACAGTTCTTACTACTGCAACCTTTACTACTTAAAACAGATGGATTAGAGGGCTACTTAAATGCAACTTCCTTTAGTTTTCAGACAGACATAATAAACATTTATAAAACAGTTTATAAAACTGTTAAAATGCATAACTACCATTTATTATATTGCTATTTTTTTATATAAAGATTTGTATACTGTAATATGTAGCTGCACTGATCTGGCAATCTTCAGTTTTTATCTTTCTTCTTATAAAAGTGAGTGTGGAGAATGTAATGAGGCCAAATGGAGTAAGTTTCGAGCGTTTGACAGAACAAGGCCGAGCTGAATCAGCGCACTCTGTATGAGGTCTCCGCTGAGCTCGCACTCCTGAAGATCAGCATGTTGTTCACGGCATGTATGGTGAGTTAAAGAAATTATCTGGCTTAAAATAAAAACGTAAGTGTAACTGCAGTTAATGTCAGGTTTTCCTGTTTAGCTAAGAGACTAATTAGTGATTCTAATGATTGCAGATGATTTACCACGACAGAGAAAATAATACAGAATAAATCAGAGAACTCTTCTTATAAAGGGTTGAATCCAGTTCCACCTGCTACCCATCCGGACGTGAATTCAGAGCCAGATAATACATCAGCATTAGGATGGAATTAGATGGAATAAATAAATATGCAACGTGGGAGAAAATCAATAGCCAAAAGTAGTCTAGCACATTGCGCAGCACAAGCTTTACATAAATCGAACGCAGACTCTCTCCTCGTTCTTCCAAACACAAGATAATGAGAGACAGGCAGCGCAGGCTGAAGTTGAAGTTCTTCTTTGTTTTTTGTTCAAAATAGACCGAAGCTGATGGATGTGATTTAGCAGATACACAAAAAACATTATCATTATTACTGGCCTCAGAGGTACGAGATATAATAAACTGCAGAACTGCCACGCATGATGAGTCAGTTGAAAGAATGAATGGTAAGGTTTAGACTGAATTAAAATGCCACTGGTAATTTTGGACGGAACAATTCATCTTAGAAGTAGTTTTGGAAACCAGCTCTAAAAAATAATCCATTTATGTTTGAAGCAAATGAAGCAACACGCCTGATAAGTGACAACACGTTGTCATCGATCCAACTCAATTAATTCAGCTAAAATCTGAATCGGGCAGAGTTCATTCCGTTTGCTTTAGAATTAATTTGGGGTTAAAGGTCAAGCCTTTTGGATCGAAGGTTACACTCTTGTCTAATTAAAAGGATTGACTAATTAATACCTAATTGATAAATACACACTTGCATTTGCAAATATTCCTCCTGACATAAGAGTCCTTGTCTTAAAATCCGGGTTGTTGGAATTTGCATGTTCTCCACTTGTCTATGTGCGCTGTATATGGGAGCTCTGGTTTACTAAATACTAACTTCTTCCTTCATGTACTGTAAATTTGTGTACGTTTGTTAATCTCTGTCTCTGAGGTTTTCCTCCTTCTTTCACTTTAATGGATACTGGAATAGGCTCCAGCAATCACAAAATGAATGCATATCCACTTTGGTGTACTTCACTGCTGTTTACACTCAACTTAGCACCGTTTGGGTTTGAAACAGAGTACTTTAAGTGCAGCGCTACACAATTAAACTTGGGTGTAGTAAGTGCATTTTAATGGTTCATGAATATTCATTAAGTAGCGGATTATTACAGAAGTAAACGATAAGGTTTCTCACTAAATGTCGCTTCTCTTACTGGCATATGGACATCCCATTATTAAACACACTGTCGCATTGGTATTACCATAAATTACCTGATTTCGGGTGGAACACTGTGTGCGTTTCAATTATTCCAGACTGCACCTCCACCCACTTGACACGGTGCCTGGTTCCTTCGAGGGCATCACCCTCACTGAGTGAGTCTGTAACAAGTTTGTGGATGGAGTGTAACTTTTCAGAGACTGTAGAGATCCAGCTTCAGTAGCTCCTAATTGGGTATTTAACACAGTTAGCGTTTCTCACTGACACATTACACATTACTGGCTGAGTACAGAACCTCACGAGGCCATTATTAACGCCTCATGGTTTCCACAGCTAGTTAATAATGAGCAGTACAGTGTGGTGCTATAAATTAAAGGACGTTTTGAGTTTGGGTGCAAGGACCGCGTCCAAGGATGAAGCACTTATTTTGCAAGGTCGAGACCTTTGTCGTTTCTCACTATTCCTGTGAGTGCGCTTCAAGTGAAACTGCACTCTTCGTAAAAATGAGTTTGAAACAATGTCTTCACGCCGAGAATATAAAATAAATGCAGTAAAGCTGTCAGTTCCTCAGAGAGTCTTATTAAAATCCATATAAATGCTTCAGTTAATAAAAAAAGAAAACTATTTAATTTAGAATCAGAAATATTAGATGTTCAAGTTCAGGTTTAAGTCGTTTATTTATAAGCTTTACAGTGTTCTGAGCCTGAACCCCTGAAGAGCAAACCTCAAGGAAGAAACCTTGAGAGGCTCAAGGCTCAGTGGGGGACTCATCCTCTTTGAGCAGGAAGGCAGCATCAACAGTGTAGGACAGCCATTTACAGATTGTTTAGAGGTCAGGTGTTCGTATTTGAAAATTTAAATTCATTCATTCATTCATTCTCTGTTAAATCCTCTACAAGGGTCGCAGGGGGGGTTTCTCCATGCCTATCCAGAG
Organism: Xyliphius kryptos; assembly: GCA_025769995.1. Classification (NCBI taxonomy): domain Eukaryota; kingdom Metazoa; phylum Chordata; class Actinopteri; order Siluriformes; family Aspredinidae; genus Xyliphius; species Xyliphius kryptos. Next base: position 6,338 of record JAOUQT010030736.1, read on the forward strand.
GAGAACGCCTAGGGCGCTCAGCAAAGACTGATCCCAGATCATCAACCCAACACCACCAAACCTGAAATCTACACCTTCATCTACAGCGAACTGATTACACGCAATCATAAAGATGAAGAGCAAACCTCAGGTCTCTTTTATGTTTACCTTAATAAGTAACACCCCCCCACTCATCATATCCCCTGGATTCCACATATCCTCCATAATGATTAGTATCAGGAGACTTTCGGATACCTTCGAAGTGAAACCCATGTGAGGAATACAATTACAAACCAACTTTACTTTAGGTTTAAACATGACTGGAAGGTGTTTGCCATGTTTTTATATTTTCACAACTTAACTTGCACTCTCGTTTTGATCATTTGGGCCTCGTCTGAACTCATGACCTTGTTCCAGTTAATGGATCTGACAAACTGCTCGTTCTTGTGTTTAAGATTTAATTCTTTAAAAGGCTGTCCTCTGGCTCATGTCCCAGATCATTTGCTGGCATACCTGCAGTTTAAAATTGATTATAGTCTATTTTAAGGTATGTAGACATTCTACATGTTTACTGATTTCAATCTAATCCTTAAGTAACGGTGAGGGAGTGAAGGGTGACCCACAAGGCTGTGTGCTTTACCATAAAAATATTAATGATTTTGCAATAGGAGATAGCATTTTGTGCTGGAGACATCAAAAAACATGATCCTTATTGTGCTGGCTGGCTTGTCTCGGCATGTAGCAGTAGCGTGCAGCAGCGGTTGAGTTGTACAAAGTGGTAGCTTTTTTTTCAACCAACCAAGAATACTTAACTAAGTATTATATAGTTACTTCTTATAATCGTATAATTATTCTGTTTTTTCCACCATTATTATATCGCATTTTTCAGCTTTTTTTTTCGCTGTACGAATTAGCATTAGCCACTAACACAAATGCTTCTTTTTCAAATGCTTCTTCTTTCTTTTAACACATTTATTTTCTTTTTATTCTTTATTTAGTTTCTTTTTTCAAACATTTTTCCGAATCTATCTGGTAATTGAATTTTCTTTGGATTTTCATTGGATCTGACGCTGAATTTTAGAAATGGAGCAGTGAAGCCTCAGAACTTCATCCAAAGCTAATTCTAACTCTTATTTACTACAAACCAAAAAAGTTGGGACACTAAACAAATTGTGAATAAAACCTGAATGTAGCAATAAGTGGCTGGAAAAAGGAAATTGAGCATATAACAAACATCTACAAGACCAATTAAGACTTATTAGGTCCACTGACAACATGATTTCTCAGATTGTCAGTGTCTCTCTGAAGTCAAGATGGTAAGAGGATCACCAATTACACCATCCAATACTAGAATGGTGTTACCCAACGTAAAATAGCAAAGACTTTTAAGTTAACATCATCAACAGTGCAGAAAATAATCAAAAGATTCAGAGAATCTGGAACAATCGCTGTGCGTAAGGGTCGTGATCTCCGGGCCCTTAAACGTCACTGCACCTCAAACAGGAATGCAACTGTCAAGGAAATAACAGAATGGGTTCAGGAATACTTCCAGAAAGCATTTTCAGTGAACACAATCCACCGTGCCATCCGCCATTGCCAGCTGAAACTCTACAGTGTAAAGTGGAAGCCATTTCTAAGCAAGCTCCAGGGGTCAGGGATCTTTTAAAATGGAGTGTGGCAAAATGAAAGACTATTCTGTGGTCAGATGAGTCATGATTTGAAGTTCTCTACGGAACACTGGGACGCCATGTCCAGAGAGGACAAAAATAACCCAAGTTGTTATCAACGCTTCTTTCAGAAGCTGATGGTATGGGGTTGCATGAGTGCTTGTGGCATGGGCAGCTTGCAGGTCTGGAAAGGCACCATTAATGCAGAGAACTATGTTCAGGTTCTAGAACAACATATGCTCCCCTCTAGACGTCATCTCTTTCAGGGAAGACCCTGCATTTTTCAACAAGATAATGCCAGACCACATTATGCAGCAATCACATCATCATGGCTATGTAGGAGAAAGATCCAGGTACTGAAATGGCCAGCCTGCAGTCCAGATGGTATTCCAGGGGGCCCTCTCAACTTAGTAGCGTCTGCAGTATCTGCCCCTTTTAGTTCTGCTGCTCTATACCGGAGTCACATGCTGCACTGTATGTCAATTGTACTACATTTATTACATAATTACATTAACTTGAACTGTGACTCTTCGCAATCTGTACAAACCTCTCCATGGTCTTTATGATGTGGGACATCAGTGCCATAGGTCTGTAGTCCTTAAAGTCACTAGGGCATGGCATCTTCAGAATAGGAATGATGCAGGAAGTCTTCCACAACACTTTAATATGCTGGAGACTCAGGCTAATGTTAAAGACACACTGCAGTACTCCATAAAGCTGGGTGGCACAGGCTTTAAGCAACCTGGGTGGAGGGACCCTATCAAGACCTACAGCCTTGTTTGTGTGGAGTCTCTTCACCTGTCTCCTCTCCTGGTCAGCAGTGAGGGTTACTGTAGGAATGATTTGTGGTGGAGTGGTGGAGGTTTGAGCTGGGCTATCACAGGAGGGGGGCAGTAAATTAGGGATTGGAGGGAAGGTTAGTGAAGTATGTGGTAGGGGACAAACAGCAGTAGAGTCAGGACGGGAAGGGCAGAGCCTGCAGTGTTAAATCCGTTAAAGAAAAGATTTAGTTTGTTAGCCCAGTCCTCACTCCCCTCCACTTCTTTGCTGTTATTAGACCTAAAAACAGTGATGGTTCTCATTCTACTCCAAACCTCTCTGATGTTGTTCTGCTGCAGTTTACACTTTAACATTCTCTTGTAATTGTTTTTTCCATCTCTGATGGAGATCTTAAGCTTCCCTTAAATCGTTCTCACACATGAAACCACATTCCCGGTACTCCCACGAACTCCTGCTCTTCCACGTTTTTTACCAGCAATCTCACATTGCCCATAATAACGGAGGACACGCATAGCTTATAACCTGTTTTTTTTTAATATGTTGGTGTCAACCCACTCTTGCTTTATCCATGCGATAGTTAGTTCAACTAAAACAAAGTCCTTACCTACCACGGCCTTGAATAAATTAACTGTTTCTCACTTTCCTAAATTTGATGGTTTGGTAGGTATTGCCATCAAACGCAAGACCTCTCCAGGGTTGCGTTGGGGTCTTCCAGAGTACCTAAAAGGATAAAACTTGGCATTGTGATTACCTACCATGTCTTTGAAAAAACTAATGGATTCTCACTTTCCTTCTTTCAATTGTTCGTTCGCTATTGCCATCGAATGCAACACCTCGGGTGAATTGGGATTTTGGTGAGTACCTAAAAAGCTGAAACTTGGCTCCATAATTCCTCATTGTGTTCTTGGAAAACCTACTGATAATTTCACCAAAGAATGCAAGCACGTGGACACCGTAGTCACAATTCCCACAATATTCGTTTAATTAACATCTTCATTTCAGATTTTTAATTGCCCCAAACCTCACTCTATAATAATATTTGAAATATTCATTTGAAATATATACATTTTAAAGCCATCACTCATTCACGCCTTTCAACTTTTATGTTGTTATCAAGTTCTCCACTGTGGCGCAGCATGGCTATTCTGCTAGTGTAAATATATGTATCTCCCATTTGAAGGGTTCACTGCATGGATACAGAGATGTCGTAACTGCTGCAAAAAGTCAAACACTAAACCACTATTAAACCACTACTCTGCAAAATGTGTATTTATCAGATACTGAAATGTCATGTTAAACAATAAATAACATTCAGTCGGCTGTTACAGGTGAAATATTCACAAGCAAAAGCATGACGCTTGAGACCATAACAAATTATTTATTTATGAATGTCTGAAGGAGTCTCAGCAAAATAGGCCATTCAATAAAATCTGCATAGCTAATTAAACTACTTAGCTTGCACCCAGCATATGGATTCAGCCTTTTCTTGGACTAAACTGCAATGCCAATTCTGATCAATCTGTTCATTAGTCTATGTTTAGGTTCCATTAACATATGGACTGTTGGCTGATGGTGTGAAACCGGCTGGGTGAATTCCAGAAAACATTATTTGCTGGAATGAACTATAATAATTCAGATGGCTTGCCGTGTGGCACAACCAATGGATTTAATCATAGGTGTTTGGTATGTTCTTCGAGTTAATAAGGTTATTCCAGTGGGTAGACACATAATATTAAACTGATAATCATGTGTAAATAAGTAATGAGTGCCAGTAATTAGTGGTGCAGTTCTCATAGAGACTTTATTGGGACAGTTGGCTTGTGGTTAAGAAACCAGTCTTGCAGCTTTAAAGTCCCTGGTCCAATACCCAGTCCCACCGAATTTCACTTAGACAAGGCACCTAATTTGATACATAATTACTGTGCTTTATAACTCTAATTGCAATTTTTGTTTGTTTTTTGATTCATCGTGAGCTTTGTTCATGGTGCTGCCGGAGCACCGCAGCCACGACGGTTACAGGATGGAACCTGGACTTCTGTTGGACTGATAGCGTTGCAGTCCTGCAGGATGAACTCCCAGGCCATTTTTTTTTTGTTGTTATTTATAGACAACTGATCTCTAAACAATCTGTACATGGCAGTCCCAGCAAATACTATGGCTGAATTGCACTTAAACAAGGCACCTATTTGCTCCCTGGGTGAAGTGTGCTCACTTCACCAGTGTCACTCGGGGTTGACGGTATTTGGTTGGTGATCTGGGATAGGTCTTTGCTGGCATCTCCCCTCTTCACCCAGCTTATCATTAGTAGAGGGCGTGGCGCTGAAATTATGCTATTCCAGGGAGCCCTAGTGACTAAGTACCCTGCAGTATCTGCCCCTTTTTGTTTTGCTGCTCTAGTCATTTAGGGCAGAGTCACATGCTACATTGTGTGTCAATCATACCCTATTTATTACATAATTAATGTGCTTATTTATTATTTATTTATTAAGTACCTAGCTCTAACTGCTTTGACAATAACGGGATGGAACCTGAACCTTTACAACCGCCAGACACTGCTACAATTGAGGAAACAGTCAGAAACCGACCTGCAAGATGAGCTGCAGCGAACTCTGCATGAACTCTGCCTACTTCGCGAACCAGACCAGCAGTCCTTTGTGTTACCTGGAGTAGGTGACC
>JAOUQT010030759.1:0-11439 GCA_025769995.1 Xyliphius kryptos
CGTTTTTTGTAAAGCTGCTTTGGGACAATGTCCATTGTTAAAAGCGCTTTATAAATAAAATTGAATTAAATTGAATTTCAGATCATACTCATTAATTATTAACATATGTTAACATAGAGATACTTAAAGCAGAGGACCAGCATATATTGCAATCAAACAATCCAACAATCACTCAAGCACACACACACAAAGTCTCTCAAAATCTACCGCGGGTTTGGAAATGTCCCAGCTTTCACAGGCTCTAAGTCTGCTCAATGCCAGAAAAAGGACAAAAATGAAAGCCATACATACACGTTTTGGACTAAAAGTGCAATAAAAATGTAAAACTGTAATGTAAAATGTAAATGTTTTCTCTAATCTTTATTTAACTGAGAAAAGAACAAACATTTCAGTGTTTTCAATGTCAAACCCAATTGTATTTTGAAAAAAAAATGTTACAAGGCATGGGACAGAGGCAATGTAAGACTAATAAAGATACGAAACTGTTCTTGATGGTACCTTAGTTCATCAAGATTTAATCTACCAACAGCTTAGTCTTTGAAATGCAAGTGTGGTTCATGGTCCACCAATTTGTTCCAGGCCTTTGAAAAGTGGAAAAGTGTTTATTAATGCAAAATTGTAAACCATTTATCTGCTACCTGATGGTAATGGACAAGGCCAGACGCATACCTAGAGCTCTTATTACCTTAAGTATGGCCTGACTTGACTCACCATCATCCAGGATACATACGAAAAAATCATCTGGACTTTTCTCAGTTTGGACACCAATGTGCATATCTGGAGGGTTATTGGGTACTAAAAGGTTTGGAAAACTGAGATGTTCTTTCAGAATCTTCCATTTTAATTATGCTGCTATAGCGAGTCTGGCTAGAGTTTGTACTAAGCCACACTCCATATTTTTTTAAATAGCTCTTTTACAATGATCATGCCTAATAATTTCTTTTTCTTTTTCCACATATGCTACTACTGAGAGAGTGCTGATTCTTACTTCATATCATAGCTCACATCATGTGGAATGACAGGTTCTACAGAATTACAAACTTACTCGCATTACAGATATTTTATCCAGACTCTTTTTACAGACTTTTAATCTGTTACCACCCAAATTAATTCCCTTCTAAGTCTGGTTCCTCTCAAGGTTACCTCCACTTTTCTTTGCCACTGTCATCACCCGGCTTGCTCTTTGGTGATAAAAATTAACCCTACTTAAACTTGATGATTATATCCTGTATTTCATTTCTGTAATGTGCATCAAGACACAATCTTTAAGTGCTGCAGAACCTGTATGACCATGAAGCCATCATAGTCAACTCTGATGGGCATAGCCGCATGAGCTGCAGAGTAGTTTGGAAATTAATTGTCAATACAGTCTGTCGCTAACTCAGAAAACCTCTCTGAGACAGTTTTCTGCAAAAAAAATAATCCATATATTACTTTAGCACAGAATTCCTAGTGAATTATATGGGTCCACAACCATCTGAAATGAAGACAGCATTGCTAGAGCTAAAACTGCCAAATCTCACAAGCTCATGCCTTCACAGCCATATATACAAAAGTAAAAGTGAACATTGTTTTAATTCATTCAAAAAATGGGACAAAGTACAATTGTAAATAAAATTGTATCATTTAAAGAGATTATAAGATTATAAGTTTTGTGACAACAACACATCTTAAAAAAGTTGGGACAAGGCCATGTTTACCATTGTGAGACATCCACATTTTCTTTTTACCACTGTGAGACATCCACCTTTTCTTTTTACAACAGTCTATAAACGTCTGGGGACTTAGGAGACAAGTGGCTCAGGTTGAGGGATAGGAATGTTAACCCACTCTTGTTTATTCTAGAATTTTTCAATGGGTAAAAGATCTGGACTGGTTAGATAGTTCAGTACCCGGACCCTTCTTCTACACAGCCTTGATGCTGTAATTGATGTAGTATTTGGTTTGGCATTGTAATTCTGGAAAATGCAAGGTCTTCCCTGAAAGAGACATTGTCTGGATGGGAGCATATGTTGCTCTAGAACTTGGATATACTTTACAGCATTGATGGTGTCCTTCCATGTGTGTAAGCTGTCCATGCCACAGGCTCTAATGCAATCCAATAACATCAGAGCAACAACTTCTGAACTGAGGACTTACACGGTGTCCCTGATTTCCATAAATAACTTCAAATTTTGATTCGTCTGACCACAGTTGCCACAGTCTATTGTAAATGGACTTCTGGATCTTGTTTAGATACGGCTTCTTCTTTGAACTATAGAGTTTTAGCTGGCAACATTGAATGGCACTGTGAATAATGTTCTCTGGAAATAATTGTGACCCCATTTTGTGATTTCCAATACAGAAGCATGCCTGTATGTGATGCAGTGCCGTCTAAGATCCCGAAGAGCACGGGCACCCAGTATGGTTTTCTGCCCTTGACCCTTACGCACAGAGATTTTTCCAGATTCCAGATGTTCTCTTGTGAATAATATATCAGTTTTAGACATTTGTAAATTATTGCATTGCATTTTATTTACAGTTTGTACTTTGTTCCAACTTTTTTCAATCAGGTTTGTATATTTTGAAGACCTATATTTCCAAATTCTGCAATGGGGATAAATAATAATCTATAATATGCATAAGGAAGTAAAAAAATAAGCATAAGTCTATATTATGACCAGATTTAAATTATATCTATATTGATTTATTTATTTATTTAATTAAAGCAATTAACTAAATAATAAATAAAAAAATAAATATATTAATTATTTAATAAAGCAATTATGCAAGAGAGTAATAAATAAATAATAAATAATTATTTATTACAGTTTATTTAAATTATAACAAGTATTTTTCAATAATGAAATCACCTTTTCAAAACACATCTCACAGCCAGCCATACACATGTACATGACGACCAAACTGTGAATGATTTTTCATTGTTTTTACAAAAAAAAATTCCGTGACCACATTGTTCGAAATCCTTGAAATCGTTTGTCATACATTTTCCACAACATGAAAAACCTATAGGTTTATATTTGCAATACATTTATTCATCCATTTCATTTTATTTTGAAACATGTTATTTGTTACAGTACATTTCAGAGTACATTATATATAATGCAACTTGTTCCAAAAAGGAGCAGGATAAAGTTTAAGCTTATTAAAACCTTCCCCTTCTCGCTAGAGATATTTTTCCCTAAAGACGTCACAAAGATCTTTCTCCCTAAAGATTTATTAAGAAAAAAGAGACTTTTAAGGGACAGGCTGCCACAAATGGATGGGAAAGCAAGAACGCTAGGCTATTCCTGTGGAGCAGCAGTTGCAGTTATGTTAGTTACAGGAGCAAGCAGTAATAGGAAATGGTGGCATGTGTTGCTCATAGTGCACATTCCACCATTTTCTATTCATGTTGCAAGATGGCGGGTTATGCCAGCAGAAAATTTAAAAATAATGTTAATGGGTAGGGGATCAGAAAAGGTTGTTATAAGTAAGATAGAGCAAATGAATCACGCAAGATTTATAAGCTGTCCCTGCCTCAGATTACATCAGGGTTTCACCCCTAACCACCGTCCCACTACTTGACTTGGTGTACCTGTTTCCCTATCAAGACCTGATAAAGAATAATGGTGTGACACTGAGTTTGGTTTTGGCTCTGCTTAAATAGGCAGAAACTGAGGGTCTCCCATTTGCCTCCAATTGTCATAGTCATGGTAGGAAAGTTATTTATGCTAACCTTCCATTGCCAATTTTTTTTATAAGTATGGCACCCCCACCCCAAGAACCATCCCTGAGATCCCTTCATATTGCCTCAGAATTATTCTGAACACTTCAATAAGGGGTCCCTGGATTACACAGGGGGTGGGAGTGGCAGCAACAGGAGGTTAATACTGCATAAATATGGCCTGACCCATAAGCACTTGACCCTCTTGACCCATACGCACAAAGATTTTTCCAGATTCCAGATGTTCTATTGTGAATACAATAACAGTTTTTGACATCTGTAAATTATTGCATTCCATTTTTATTTACAGTTTGTACTTTGTCCCAACCTTTTTTGGAATCACATTTGTATTCCTCCTGTGTACTGGGAAAGGCCAACCTCTTTCTACAAATGCAGTCATCTATTTAAGATTTCCTGAAAACTAATTATCCATTAGTGCTCACACAAACCAAATTAAAAAGCAAATAATAAGCACTGTGCAGTTCAGATTTTTTTTACCAACAGGCAATTAATAAATGCACAATGTTAAGCAACAAAAGGCAGACACCTGTTGAATTTCTCAATCCATAGAAGATATAGTCCTGTTTCTAATCAGGAAGCATTGTCTTCATGCTGTAAGTTGTCAGCAGTTATAAGTTTAAACATATGTTTGAAAATGAATAATAATTTCTACTATATTCCAGTGTTAAATTCAACTACAATATACAGTGGACACACACACAAATCTGGACTCAATAATAACATTTCTTTGACTAAACTGGAGAAAGAACAAAATGTGTGGTAAATTATATGTAGCAGAAACACAGCAGCAATTATAAGCGTCATAATACAGCTGCTGGCAACATCACAGGAAGAACTGCAGGAGCTGATGTCTCGTACGGAATAATCTTCTGCATGAATCTTCTGCATGAGTCAGCTTTCTCCAATGCCCTCTGTCTCGTGTTCAGCAGTCTAGCCTATGAATCCAGTCCACATTGCGATCTTCCACATCTAACACCCTCCAGAATGCCTTTCTTACACAAGTGGGCACGGGTCAGCCGGTGTCCATGCCGCAACTCTGGGTGGAAGGCAGACAGGGTGCCACTCCATCATAGGGCACACACAAAGTCACACACATTCACACACTAAAGGCCATTTTAGTGACACTAATTAACCTAACATTCATATCTTTGGAATGTGGGAGGAAACTCGATCAACCGTAGAAACTCCACACAAACAAAGGGAGAACATACAAACGGCAAACAAAATCGTCCCTCCCGGGGGATCAAACCTGAGTTCTTCCTGCTGTAAGGCAAAAGCACGACCCACTGCACCACCGTGCCACCCTAATCCTATCATAAAGTAGCTGTAATATAGCATTTATACACATGACTGTTATCTCAGTTAAAATATTTTTTAATCTCTCAGTTAAACCAAAGATCTTTTTTTCAATGGGGTCTAAATTGCAACACAATTAGGTAGTAACTCTCCCATGTGGACTGAATGAGCTGAAAGGGAATTCTCAGGCATGTTTGAAAGAATTGCTGATACTGACAAGAAGACCATTAGAAGACGGTCATGATCATTATAGGAGGGAGCAATCTCAATCATGATATATGAAGGAAGTAACTGTTTCACCAACTGTTTTGTCCAGGACAGGCAGTTCTTTCTCTCATCAGCACAATCATCCTCTAGCAGAGACACACATGTGGCTAATCATGCATAATAATCTACTGCATAGAAAAACATTCTTAGTTCTCCTTTGCATCTCTATGGTTATCAACAGTCCAGCTTAATTTTTGACTAAGGTCAGATGAATTGGACACACATTAGCAGATTGCAGTGGTACGCATTACTCTTTACTGTGGACAGTTTCGTTCGGCATGGGTGCTCCTGTGTCATGAAACCATGGTGATGGCAGGGACTGAAACTACACAGACAGAGGGTTGAATTCCATGACTAAATTACTACATTATCTATATTCCGAGAGTCATTTGTAACAATGAGCAATGCTACCTTCATGTGATTGGACCATTCAAGTTGACTGCACCTTAGCCTTAATCTTTATATAACTTTTATGTAGAGCTGTATTATTTAGAGGAACAAGAAATACTAAATTGTCAAATAAAATCTAAAATCCAACTAAAAAGCATCTATGGAAAAACATTTGTAAATACACACTTGTATGCTAATATGGTGGATACTTAAAATAGGTGGGAGGTTTCATTGTCAAGTGCACATTTATAGTACAAAACACGCGAAGCAATACAAACTTAAATATAAGAAGCATGCTGATATAGCATTGCATCAACACTGCATGTGAACCTTAGACACCAATTAACCTAACATGCATGTCTTTGGAATGTGGGAGAAAACCGAAGCACCCAGAGAAAATCAGATCTAACACTGGAAAAACATGCAAACTCCACACAAAAATTTCCCAAGTTGTCCCACCACAGGATAGCACCCGGGTCTTTCTTAATTGTTTCTTAACTTAACTTTTTCTTAACCACAAGCCCATAAAAATGCTACTACTGACATACTGTAATATTGGCATCACATTACTGAAAACGGAAATTATTTGTCACCCATCACCTCCACCTCAAAGCAAGAAGGACCCTGGTTACATTTTCGGGTAGGGTGCCCTGGCTATGTTCTCCCTGTGTGCATGTTTTCTCCGGGTGCTACGGTTTCCTCCCATAATCCAAAAATATGTGATAAGCTAATTGTTGTCCCTAAATTGCCTTCACAGCTGACACAAGATTAGGAAGCTCAGTCAGCATACCGCTATCTCACAGAGCACCTCTGTGCAACCAAACATTGCAAAGCGAAGAGAGAGTTTGTCATGACATGACATGACCTTCTGACATGTATATTCTGTTGTCACTTGAAATATTGTGTTATTATAAGGGGTTTTTAAATGATTTGCTGGGACACAAAATAAATTTAATCCTTACACAGACTATTGCATGCACTGAACAGCTGGAAATCACAAGGTCAGCCTTACTGAGAATGAGTCAAGTCAAATCAGCTTTATTTATATAGCACATTTAAAAGACAGCTAGTATCAACTAAAGTGCTGCACAAGAAACGTAAAACACAAACTATAAAATAAAATTAGATTGACCAAACCTGGTAAGAATCGAGCACATACAACTTGCCAGACATATAATGTTTAAAAAGATTCAAAAGCCTGAGAGAATAAATGTGTTTTTAGGTTTAACTTAAAATGATCTACGGTAGGGGATTTCTTTATGTGGGTTGGAGACAGTTCCAGAGTTTTGGTGCAGCTACAGAAAAGGCCAGATCACCTTTGGTCTATATCCGTGAACATGGGAAGGCTAGGAGCAAATGGTTGGAAGAAATAAAAGATTGTGAGGTGGAATGTTAGTGGAGAAAATCGGAAATGTAGCACAGTGCTAGGCCATGCCTTTAAAAACAAATAATAAAGCTTATGTTCATATGTTATATGTTATATATATTTATTTTAATTCTGTATTTTTATGGCAGCCAGTGTAGTGAAGCAAGTACATGTGTCATACTCGCTTCTTTGTACCAGTAAGAAGTTTTGCAGCTGCATTCTGAACCAGCTAAAGCGTGTCAGAGAGAATTCCAGGTACAGCTAGTTGCAATAATAAATACAGGAGGTGACAAATGCATTAATAATTGTTTCTAAGGTTTTAAGAGACAGAATGCTTTTGAGTTTGCCTACATTTCTCAATTGATTAAAACTACCTTTTAGAACGCTGCTTATTTGTTTCTCAAATGTGAGAGTAGAGTCGAATATAATGCCACGATTTTTCACATGGCTATGTACGTTGGATTTTAGTGGCCCCATTTCAATACCTATGGTTTTTGCCTGCTCGGAATTTATAAAAATAATAAAATCTGATTTGTCCTCATTTATTTGAAGAACATCAGACATCCAGTGTTTTATGTCTCGCAGGCAGTCTAGTAGATCACGTAGGGAACTCTTTTTACTAGGTTTAAGTAAAAGGTAGAGCTGAGTATCATCAGCATAGCAGTGATAAGAGACGTGGTACTTTTGAGAAATGGACCCAAGGGGCAGCATATATAAAGAGTACAAAACAGGTCCCAGGACAGAACCCTGAGGCACCCCACAGGTAACAGAGGCTAGAGAAAAGGAAATCTGACCTATCTTGACAGTGAAAAGTCTGTCTTCCAAATAAGAGGTAAACCACTTCAGAGCAGTACCCTGATTACCAACACTACACTTCAGGCGATCCAACAAAATAGCATGGTCAACAGTGTCAAATGCTGCACTAATATGTAAAAGAATTAAAACAGCACAATTGTCAGAGTCAGGTCAAGACCTGGCTTTTTTAAAGAGGCTGAATGACAGCTTGTTTAAAAAGTTAGGAACAACCCCAATAATGCCCTTAATGTGAAAAAGGGTAATTGATAATGAATCTGCCCACAGAGGGCTTTGTAACATTTCAACAGCAACTCGTGCTATACAAATGTTAAACTATCTATGCACAAATAAGTGATCTATTTCAATATTATTTGTTGAACTTTCTAACCATAACCCTTACCCTGACAGGAGATACATTCTGTTCATATAGTCAAAGGCAATGTATGACAATGATATACTCAAAGGCAATGAATGACTAAGGGTACATTAAATATGTTGTCAGTGACAGCTGGCCAGCATGTTTTGGTTTTAAGATGAATATTTTACCACAATGATTAGAAACTGACACATCCATCTGCCTTGGCAATCAAACAGAAAACTGTATAGACAGGCAGTGTCAATTAACAATAAAACATTTCAGGGAATTAAGAGTGAATTGACATGAGGAAACTTTGGCATTGGCCTAAATGAAAACAGCAATATAATCCTTTACTGGCCCACTGCATATGTCGAGCCCTGCATGTAATAAAACAGTGGCACTTGAATGTTTGTAAATATGTATGTCAGTTAATCACAGAAACAATAATTGGCTAAACCTTTTAACAATACTTATTGATTAATACTTTTGCTCTTTGCTCCGGCAATTCCTTGACAATTCAGGTCACTAAAAATGTCAGAGCTAAACAAACTGACCTATTTGGATCTGTGTTGTAAGAGTAAGGGTTGAAATGGCATTTTCTATTTTTATTTGGTTTTATTTAGCTGCTCAGTTTTTTTTGACAGTGTGAATTTCAAGGAATAAATCCAACAATTTAAGCAACTTTTAACTGTACTTTTTGGTAATTTACTAAATGGGCAGTCCTAACTTTTGGGTATTACCCAGGAGTATAGGAAAACTAACTCTCTCATCCCATAGTCTGGGAAAAAGTTAGAAATGTAACACACAATAACGGTTCAAATATGTTTAAAAACATCCAGGCGGAACAGTAAATAGGAGCACAGTGCTTCTATGTTGGCTAGTATTTCAAGCCTAAAATATCACCTCAACATTATGCACTTAGCCGCAAATCCAGAAGACCACATAAACACAAGTGCTAAAACTAGTAGCCAGTCTAATTAAACAACACAATAGCAAGTATTAAAATGCAAATTAAGCAAATCTGCATGCCACAGATTAGTGCTGTACATTTATAAATACTTATATACCAAAATGTCGGTATGCAATTAATCACAATTAATTGATCACAGTTCATGCAATTAATTTGAGCCACTGAATTCTAGACTTTCATGCAGTGTGTGTCTTGCCTCCGACACCTGCCTACTCTACCTTCATGGTAAAATTCTACACCCTCCTTCACAGACATTTTTCAGGTTGCTAATCTGTTATAACCCAATTGAGGATGGGCTCCTTTCTGGTTCCTCTCAAGATTACTTACACTTATAATCTCGGGGAGTTTTTCCTTGCCACTGTCATCATCTGGTTTTCTCATTGGGGAAAAATGAACCTATTTCCTATTTATATACGTACTACAGTATATATGATTTCTGTAAAGCTGCTTTGTGACAATGTTCCATTGTTCATTGAAACTAATTTGAATTGGCTATGGCATTACATATCATGGCAGATCCCTTCATAATTAACAGCATTGTATTGTAAGATTGTCTTGACACAAAGGTTAAATTGGTCAGCTAAAATATCAAACAGAACAGAGAGGTGCATGTAACATTTTGGATCAGAAATTCAGGGCATCTCTAGACAAGCGCCTGTTAATATAAATACAGAATTCGTTTCTTGAGCCATACTGAAAATGTCTTGTCAGTTCAGTTCTGAGGAAAAGGTCACAGCTCCTCATGTGAATTCTGCAGGTGTTTGTCAGCAACTGATGGCTGAAATATATAACTTTAGCAGACTATTACATTACACGTCGTCACTCTACTCTCCTTCTGCCCTATATTCCTCTTGATACCACTTCTGTTATTAACAAGCATTTCATAAGATGATAATCAGACATGTTAGATAAAGGACACAGGCACAATATAAATTTCATTTAGACACAAGCAATAGCTTGCACATAACACTATATTGAGGCTTCTGCAGTGTGGTGTGTGATAAAACAAATCACCATTGATGAAATAATATTATGAATTATTTAATATAATATTATGAAAAAACATAATTTGCCTGTGACATACTCTATGATACTGTGCAGCAAAGTCTTTAATAAATACCATTAGTCACATTGGCAGGCATCAGAAAACAAATTACTGCAAGCTCCTCTTCTTTCGAGCAAAGCAGGGATGACATTTTTCCTTAAACTCCAAAAACAAATTAACAGACATAACAAACTTGCACAGCAATGACTGGTGGGACATCAAACATACATAATGCTGATTGAGACAATGTAGTCAAAAAAAAGTTTTACAAAACCAGAGTGTGTCAATTTTTTCCTTTTTTGTATAATTATTATAAAAGGTAAAACCTCAGACACCACTGTCCGAAAGGGCCAGATGAATTTACATACAGTAGAGCTTTTTCTTTGCAGCATAAAATAGAGGGCTATAAAGTGGGATACAGTTGGCAAATTACAGTTTGTTTTAACAGGAAATGCCAGTAGATCTGATACGATGTTCTGTACTTCCTTATACGGTGACCTCTTATCGTAGAGGCTGTGTGATATTTTTATGTTCTTTTGGGATTCAAACTAAAGTTTCAAATGATCATTAAAATTATCGTGTTGGAATAAGAATCTAATATTAGATGCAGATTCAATTAAGTTTTAATCATATAGAGTTTTTTTACAATGGAACATTTTCACAAAGCATCTTTACAAAAATGTAATATGAGATATAATCATATATTACATAAGTTTATATGTTACTATTCATACCAAATGAGCAAGCCTGATAGTTATAGTGGCAATGAAAAACTCCTTGAGGTGATAGGTGTAAGAAACCTTGAGAGGAACCAGACTCAGAAGGGAATCCTATCCTTATTTGGTTGCTAACATATTAAATGATCTGTAAAGAGTCTATGTGTAGTACACAACATTACATGTATTGTATTGTAATACAACAGCTAATGGTCACAGATGTACAACAGCTAATAGACACAGATGTATGACATCTAATAGTCACAGATTGCTAAGTTTAGAATTTTTCAGTATCATTGTTGAAACCAACACGCTCCTAGAAGAATGCTTTTTAAATAGAAGGCTTTTAAGGGGGTCTGGATTGATCAACATTAATCACATAGTGATTTTTATTCTGGCTGACAAATGATGCTTGGGGCAGTCATAGGTTGAACTCCCCAGTTCGATTCCTGGTGCTGCCAACCCGGGCACCTAATCCCGGGTTGCTCGCCGAGTGCTGTGTAGGCAGC
>JAOUQT010030793.1:0-11438 GCA_025769995.1 Xyliphius kryptos
CACACACTATACAGGGCAATTTAGAGCATTCAATTTACCTTTATGTTTTTGGAATGTGGGAGGAAACCGGAAAACCCTGAGGAAACCCACGCAGACACGGGGAGAACGTGCAAACTCCACCCAGATAGGGATTAGAACCAGGAATCCCCAGCAAATGTGCTAACGACTAAGCCACAGCTACATTTAAGTTACCAATGTGGATCCTTGAGCAAGACCCTTAACCCTCATTGCTCCAGGGGGCTGTAGGGCCAACCTTGTGTTCTGACCCCAACCAAGTTGAGATACTTGTTAGTCGCTTTGGTTAAAAGCATCAACTAAATGTAAATGTAAATGTAATATGGTGCACATCTGGCAATGCTAGAAGTGAGACACTTTTTTGGCTGACGTGGTCCTAATTTGGTCAGAAGTGGTCCACCCAAGTAGGGCGATGCAAATTCCTCATTTGGACCAGAAGGCTTGTTCCCTTTGGGTACTTACTCACTCAGATAGCATACAGATGTTGGCCACTTCTGGCGTACACAATCACTTTTATTCTCTTATTTTTCTTGGTCTTATTGGAAACACCTTTGTTTCTCCTGTTGCATTTGACCCTCTCCTTTCTTTTCAGCCCAACATCCGCTCTATCACAAAGTCTGCTAACTTCCACATACGTTACATTATTCGTCTTCACACCATGCTTTCACTTCAGACAGCAGGGGTTTTGGTCCATGCTTTGGTTACTTTTCGGCTGGACTATTGCAACTCACTGCTTTAGGGTCTTCCTTTAAAAATTCAATATGCTGCGACTAGGATCCTCACATCCATTTTGGGGCAACTGCATTGGCTCCCTGTGCATAAACACATTCAATATAAAATAATGCTCCTTATTTTTAAGGCCCTTCATGAATGTCTATCTTTCCCACCTTCTCCCCTACACTCCCTCACTCAGGTCCTCCGATGCTGGCCTGCTGGCTTACCTAAATTTAGGCCGTCCTCCTTGGGTGGCGGATCATTTAAACTGGCTGCCACCACTCTGTGGAACTCTCAGCCAACTTCTCGTCACTCTGTGTCTTCATTTTCATTCTTCAAATTGCTATTTAAAACTCATCTGTCATTTAAATATGTTTTCTTTGTTACTTATTGGTATTGATGCAAAGCATTCCTGGGTACCTTGAAAGACAATGTATAAATTGAAAGTAATATTATTATTATCAGCGATGGATTGGCACCCTGGATTTGTCCAGTGCCTTAGACATTCTCCCCTGCATGGGCATGGGGAACCCCCTAGCGACCCTCGCAGAGGATTATTTAATAAATGAATATTATTATCATAACACTGGCTTACTGCATGTAAGTCGAAGGTGGCTCGTATTTATAGTGTGCAGTTGGCCCACATGTCCCCAAATCACATCTGGTCCATGTTTGTTAGACGAACCACTTCCTGCAACCTGGAACAGTCCGCCCCAATGCCATCGGTCTAGCCAGTGGGCCAGATGAAAATAAGGCATGAGGTCCGAAAGCAGAATGCTTTTAAGTTCCAAACCGAACATATTAACTCATTATGAGTCAGCAGTGTGAGCTCTGAACTTCATACCCTGCAATATTCATTTCAGTTTCCTCTTAATCTTCAAAGCTTCGGTTCCTCTGCCGCCTCCTTAGCACACTTTCCAAAACATTAGAGAAAAGCGAGTCTTTGATTTGATACTAAGCAGAAGAAGCTCCACTGAAGCGTTCAGTCCTAACTGTGTGTGTTGAACCTGCCTTTCTTTATCCTAATAATTTGTCCCTGTCATGTTTTACACAAACACAAATTCACCCTCGATTTGTTTGATCTCTCAGTTAAATTATTCCCTCAAACCTTCAGCGTAATGAGAACCTTGTGTTTAGCTGCACAGTAAACGCAGAGTTTCTATTAAAGAGGCACTTTATAGGTACATTTAAATGCCTGGAGAACATAAACAACACGTTCCGAGGTTTGCAGAAGAAAACTTCAGCACCGCGTTGTTTAATATTAAAGAGACGCTACATCCCGCATTAATATTCATCACAACAATAAACATAAACATTTCAAAGTCTAATGGAGAAGCTACAAAGGAAACAATTATAACTTTGTGAGAAAGAGCCCCAGGGCTCCGACTGAAATTTGTCCAGTAGAGAGAGGCACCGGCATGTTCTCTGCTGCCTCAGTACAGATGAGGAGAACATGCCAACACTCATCCTGGAGGTAGTTTGCCTGGTTCTTTTTTTTAGTGCAAAGAGAGTGTTTTTTTTTTCTTTATACACTGGGATCCCACGTAACAAAATGCTGACTCATGTTGTGGATGGACTGACAGCGGTCTGAGATGTGAAGATGTTCAAAGGTCTTTTGAACATCTGTCCATTCCCTGTCAACTGTCAATCATCAAATCAAGTTTTGATTGGTTGCTGTCATTGGAATTTAACTCAATTTAAGTACATCTCTCTGTGAAGCAGGTATAGCAGGATCACTGGGATAGGCTCTAGCACCTCCTACAACCCCAACATGATCGCAGATGAATTGTAGTTATTTTAATCTGATGTTCACTGTATGGACTAATCCTGCGGCTATGTAAGGCGCTTAGTGTCATCTTTATAGAGATTGGTGCACGAGTAGTGTGGATGGGATGATGTAAGGCACTTGGCATACAGCGATTAACACACAAGTAGAGTGGAGGGGATGATGCAAGGAGCTTGGCATGTAGCGATTGGTGTATGAGTAGAGAGAATGGGAAGATGCGAGGCGCTTGCCGTATAGCGATTGGCACACAGGTAGAGTGAAGGGGATGATGTGAGGCACTTGGCGTATAGCGATTAACGCACAGGTAGTGTGGAGGAGATGATGCGAGACGCTTGGCGTATAACGATTGACACACAGATAAAGTGGAGAGCAAGACACAAGGTGCTTAGCATATAGCGACTGGCACACAGGTAGAGTGGAGGGGATGTTACGAGGGGCTTGGCGTGTGGCGATTGGTGCATGAGTAGAGTGGAGGGAAAGATGCGAGGCGCTTGGCGTATAGCGATTGAGACACAGGTAAAGTGGAGGGCAAGATGCACGGTGCTTAGCATATACACAGGTAGAGTGGAGGGGATGATGTGAGGAGCTTGTCGTATAGCGATTGGCACACAGATGGTGTGGAGGGGATGATGTGAGGTTCTTGGCGTTTAGCGATTGGCATGCGGGTAGTGTGCAGGGGATGATGCGAGGCGCTTACCATATAGCGATTAGCACACTGGTTGAGTATGCACAGATCTGATTGGCTGAGGAGCTCATTGGTGATCTTACTACACACGCGATAGGTCTGTGAGTTTACTGCATCACTATGCCTGTACCGTAAAGACAAGTACAGTTCTGCCGCTTAAAATAAACAGTGAGAATTAAATCTCTATGGTCCATGTCTGCTTAGTAGTGTCCTCTGCTTTAGTTTATCCCAAATGTGAGGGTCAGTCAAATTCTTCCACACCAAACTCACCAAAGTATGACTTTATGGACTTTATTATGTTAACTGGGACACAGTCACGTGTTAACATAGAAGGAACTTCTCCAAACTGTTCCTACAGTATAGGAAGTGTACAATTGTCCAAATTAGATGTCCAGACTCCAAAACAGAATGTGACACCTGAAATATAATAATAATAATAATAATTTCCACATATTCCAGTCTAGAAGATTGAAGGATTGTGTCTAAAAAAACTTTTTAGCTGGTGGTTTACTCAAGAGGTTTATAAAATGTCTTTCCACAGTTCTGTCTCTGGCCTCCAGAGGGCAGTGTGTCTCAATAAAGCAGCAATGGCACAGAACGCTCTAGTTCTGAACCTTCAGGCTTTCACAGGTGAGCTTCTTCCCCGGATGTGGAATCTTCAGGTGAGGGGCTTGTTTTGGTTAAATGTTTAGTCGTTTTCATCAAGAAAACCAATTATGTTTAACAATATCCTGAGGTATTCATTTTGTGACGTCATTCTTAACACTGCACTGACGTGACAGCAGCAATCAAGTTATTTATATTAAAACCCTGAGCCCGGTGTGTGTATCTGGTGTTGATTACAGATTCAGAGGTTTGTTGGGTACTCCCACCTTCATTTGGTCATTGATGAGATGATAATCTGGATTAGGTTTATAAATAATGTAGAAATGAAGAGTATGGAGGTTGAACAGAACAGATCATTGGGAGGGAAGATGGATGGATGGATGGATCGATGTTTTTAAAGAAAAAATGGTGGAGTTGATGGACAGAAGGAAAATAGATTACATGTGTTGGATGTATACAGTGAATGTAAGGGTGGATGGATCGTTGATGCAGAGGTAAATGGGTTGATGGGGAGGCGGAGGGTGAATGGATGAATATTTAGATGTTAATTGATGTTGGGAAGGTGAGCAGATCAATGGATGTCTGGAGGGATGGATGAGAAACAGAAGGTACGCCAATGGTTAATAATGCAATACGGTACGAGAGGGTGTTCTCTATACCTACAAGGCTGAAATTTGGCATTCTGATTCGCTACCATATCAAGTCACCCTTCTACGTTCGATGGTTTGTTCAATATCACCATCGAATGCAAGACCCTTCAGTGTCATATAGGAGTCTTTCCATGTAACGCAAGAGAACGGTATACCGTACACTTCAGTATTCCGTACAGTTGACCTTTTCCCGCGATTTATACAATAAATTACGTCCAGTTCGGAATACTGATGCAACATGGTGAGAGGACTGAGGGCATTTTTTTTTGGTTTTCTTTAAAACTATTGGTCCAAAAGTAACCAAACAAAGTGTATTTTGGTTGCTAGGGGGCTATTCCATTGTTTGACCAATCATTGCAGCCTATTTGAACTCCGTAATATCCACTCAAAGGCGGAAAATACCGAAAATGCGTACGGAATACCGTTACTTACGTTACAAGGAAGAAACTGTGATTCCATACCATGTCCTTTAAAACCAGGTTCTCGCTTTCTTGCGTTCAATTGTTTGTTTGCTCTCGTCATCAAACAAAGAACTAAGTATTAGACTAAGACTTAGTCCTTCTCACCTTTCTACATTTGATGGTTTGTTTGATCTCACCATCGAACGCAAGACCCCTCCAGTGTCAAACTGGGGTCTTCGCGAGTACCTACAAGGCTGAAACTTGACATCCTGATTTCCTAGCATGTCCTTCACCATTGTGGTGTGAATTCAATAGATAAGGCAACATGGTGTTATAAAAACAAACAAATCTACTGTCTAATGTAATCTAATGTCCTTTGGAAAACCAATGGGTTCTTATTTCATATTGGGGTCTACCCAAGTACCTACAAATCTGAAGCTTGGCACTGTGATTACCTGCCATATCCTTGGAAAAACTGACAGTTTTTTTTCTTTCCTACATTTAATTGTTTGTTCTCTTATCGCCTTGCAACACCTCAGATGATTTTAGGTCTTTGCGAGTACCCACAAAGCTGAAACCTGGCTCCGTGATTACCATGTTCTTGGAAAAACTATCAAGTTCTTGCCTTACTACGTTTGATTGTTCGTTCGCTATCGCCATTGAACCCAACACCTTGAAAGGATTGAAGTCTTGGCGAGAACGTACAGGGCTAAAACTTGGCACCTTGATTTCCTACCATGTCCTTAGTAAAAACTACCGGGTATTTGCCTTCCTACGTTTGATTGTTCGTTTGCTATTGCCATCAAACGCAACTCCTTGGCTCGATTGGGGTCTTCGTAAGTACCTACAAAGCTGAAACTTGGCTCCGTCATTCCTTGTCATGTCCATGAAAGACCTATGAATAAATTCCTATGAGAAAGCAAGTGCGTGGACACCGTAGTCACAACTCGCAATAGATTTATTAATTGCTTCAAATCTCACTCATTCAAAAACAATTGCCTTTTAACTTTCACGTTGTTATCGAATATCCACTGTAGTGCAGCTATTTCGCTAGTTGTGAATAAAGAAAACAAGGTTTGATTCTTAAATGTGTTTATTGAAAACAAAATCCTTAATAATTGGGGCTTCCACAATGTGATCTAGGCCGGTTTTTAAAGTGTATACTGATCTGTGAATAACAGGATACCGGTTTCTCACAATCTAGTGGACAATTTACAGAAAGCAGTTTTTTTAAAAAAAAAAAAAGGGGGAAAATAACTTCATCATGCATTGATATGTTTGTAAAGCGCTCAGAGGTGTGCGTTATTGTTAACATTAAGTTATTTAGCAGGCGCTTTTATCCAAAGCGACCTACAAGTATACCAACTTGATTGTTGGGGTCTGAACACAGGGTTGATACAGCACTCTGGAGCAATGAGGGTTAAGGTTCTTGCTCAAGGACCAATATTGGTAACTTCAATGGACCTGGGATTTAAACCCCCAACCTTCAGATTGATAGTCCAACACCCTAACCACTGAGCTAACACTCCCTTGACCGGTTAATAAGGTCAACGCTGGACAAACGACTCTGCCAATCAGATTTAAGGAGCGTAACTACTCTCTTTATTAATAGACCTTGAATGAATGAACAATATCTGAAATGGATAGATGAGGAGGTAGCTACGTTTCATTGATGTGTGTTTAAAGGAAATTTCACGAGGTGTTGTATTGGATTGTATAGAACCGTGTGTGTGTGTGTGTGTGTTTGTACACCTGACGCCTCTGGCAGAGGTAAACATTAGATATATCGATTCAGCTGTGGAGAGACAGACTGAAACATGGAGACAAATGGATTACAATAGAAAGTGTTTCTCACCGGGACCGCTGCCTGCGTTCTAACACCAAGCTCCAGATAGAACTTCTGTTCTCCATACTTCTGTCTGCCCAGTTCATTCCTCCATCCTTCATCTTTTTTTTCCGGCTGTGCTCATCCAGCCCACAGGCTGTCTCCGTTTTCTGTCTTTGGCAGGTTCTCCCTGCATCTCTAAAGTGATCACGGCGTCGCCGTATGATGTTACAGGGTGCGGCCCCCGGGTAAAAAACATGGGTGACTAAAAGGCAGAGGGATGTCAGGCACCTGGAGCTGCCGAACTGCCGGGCCTGATTAAGTCTTTATACGGACTGCAGAAATGGGAAGAGTGCAGAGTGCTAGCCACCAATTAACCCCCCACACAGGCCGTGAATACAGAGCCACTGTGAGTGCAGAATTCGCAGTGAAGCTGCTCTGAAACGGGAATAATCTGCACAGAAGTTGTCCGCCTTACCGGAAGGTTCGACTCTCCGAATGATGCCTGAGGGGGGAGCTGTGTGTGTTTAATATACACATTTGCTTGTAGAAATGTCTAAACCATCCGAGCATGGAGTGAGTGTGTCTGTGAGCTGTGAAGAGCATGGGGTGACTCGGGTCTGACACACACACACACACACACACACACACACACATAAGCATGTATTGTTCCCTCTGTTATTTTGCTGATGACACGTCTGAGCTTGTTATTGTAGATGTATTGGGCAACACATCAAATGGAATTGATTATTAAAAACACACACACACACACACACACACACACACACACACACACACACACACAGAGCAGGTTTTTAGTCCATTTTGTAAAACACATTAAAAAAAGTGTGGTTCCGTCCCTTAAATCTAATTGGCTGAGCCGTTTGTCCAGCCATAACATTACGTATTCACAAAAACACACCTCGGAGCACTTTACATTCATATAAATGCATAATATACAATACATTACATTACGTCTTGCACACAGACGGTGGAGGGTTTTTGTGTTGGTGGGGGGTTGAAGCTTTGAAAAAGTGTGAGCAGGCTCCATTTCGGGACCTCTTGGTCCCAGACACCTGAAGGAAGCTTACTTCAGAGGGAGACGATCATCAAAGGAGACCCCCTCCCCATTCCTTGCACCCCCACACTCGGTTCCAGACGGATTTGTGCTTTCGTGACATTTTTCCTACTTTGCCAGCAAAAAGTCAGAGAGAACACGAGGAAGTGCGGAGTTTATTTAGGAAAGAACCTGTTCAACAGCACGAGTATGAACACTATCATCTGAGGCGCTGCTGAGGCGGGTACAGCGGGCGGTCCTGCAGGATCTCAGGGGGGTCCCTGGGTACGGTGTCTGTGTTCTATTGATCTTCTGGGAGAAAATAAGTGAACTTTGTTGTAAAGAAAGCACTTCTGCACATTATCACACCATAGCACATCAGTTAAGGCTTTAAAATGGTGGGAAATCTAATTCATAGTTACCTAAAAGGGCGGCGACATGGTGGCTTAATGGGTAGCATGTTTGCTCTCCGCACTGGGGATTCCCGGTTCGAATCCCAATCTGGATGGAGTTTTGATGTTCTCCCTGTGTCTGTGTGGGTTTTCCTCGGGTTCTTATGGTATCAGGGTAAATTGAATGCTCTAAATTGCCCTGTATAGTGTGTGTGGCAGTATGTGTGAGTGTGTACTCTGTGATGGATTGGCGCCCTGTCCTGGGTGTATCTGCCCAGCGCCCGAGACACTCTCCCCTGGATGGGCATGGGAAACCCCCCCACGACCCTCATAAAGGAATATGTGGAAGATAATGAAGGGTGGTCCACACATTCACCTCTCGGTGCAGAAAATCCAGGTTTGAATCCGATCACCAAGGTGAATTGTCTGCTCCAAATTGCCCCATATAGGGGGCAAGCGATTGGCGATTGTAAGCAAGGCCCTTAAATTTTTTTTATTATTTTCTAATTAAAGTTCTTATCTGTCATGGGAATCTTCTGTTTATGAAACTGTACATAAGTTAGATTATAGAAGCTCCTCCTTCAGCTCCTTCAGCACCTACAGCAGTGTCCACGCTGATGCGTCAGTATCAATCATCTAATGATGTCATAATAAAGAAATAAGGTACGAGAGGGCGTGGCTATATCATGAAAAAATCCCATGAAAGAGGTGTTCTTAGGCCAGACGTGTAAATGAGTACACTTCAACATCTTTCCAGTGATATATTCACAATAATACACAACATTGAGTATGTTATTGTGTTTATAAAATGGCAACAAAGACATTAATGTAAAAAAAAAACAACAATGTTTGATTCATAAATGCGTTTACTAAAAGCAAAATCATTAATAATCTGGTCTTCCGCAACGCAATTTAGTCTGTTTTTAAATTGAACGCTGACCGCTGAGTAACAGGTTTCCGGTTTTTCTAACAATCAAATACTGTCTTCTAGTGGTCAAATTTCAGAACACAGTTTAACACTTGAATGTATTGAATCTTACGCATTGATGCAAATGTGAAGCGGCCAGAGGTGTGTGTTGTAAATAACGTCACGCACGGCTGGACAAACCGCTCAGCCAATCAGAGTTAAGGAGCGGATTTACCTGTTTTATAATAATAATATATAAATTATGTGACTTTTATCATGAGTTTGACAAGTAATAAATCCGAATGCTTTTTCCATCACAGCAACAAATCTTCAGGCTCCAGATCAGATGTAAACCATGATGCGCACACATTCCAGAGGAGACCATATCGCTCGCGCAGGATCGATCCAGCAGGTGAGTGTGTGACCTTTACACCATGCTGCAGACAAACCATCCACCCATTATTGAGAAAAGAGAATCTGGGAGTGTGGACTGATTAGTAAACATCCCATAATTTTGGTCCAGATTCTGGAAACACCTTTGCGCTCGTCCAGAAGAGGGCGCTCATACTCCATATATGAGAGGTGCTCATGAGCACACTGATGGAATCAAAAGGTAACAGGAGAAGGAATGGCTGTTGTATTAACAGACCTGGGTGAAGGCTGTAGAGCGGATGAGTTGGGTTCGATTTCAGACTCGATCGCAGCGGGGATTATGACATCATTGCTAATTCTTCCACACAGAACTGCGTGGGCAGTGGAGCTGGTTAATCTGATCAGTTTATGTTATTATTGTTATTTCTCCTCAGTTCAGAGGTTGTGAGATGCTGTTACACAGAAAGCCAGTTCAGCAACCAGCCCATCCGTCTTGTCCGGTCTGCTTACCGCGTGCCGAGATGATGACAGTGTTTGGTTTTATTTTCTATGACATTTCAGCAGCAGACAGAATTGGATTGTTGCTTTGCTTTACCACTCACTGCTCTCATGTAAAAGCTTATTGTCTGCCACAATTCAAGTGATTTGTGCTGCAGCGAAGCGACAGTGAGGTTTCAATTCCCGGCTTTTGCATCTTTAGCCTTTCTCGCAATCGAAACCAAAATTTGATTTGATTTTCTTTCACACATCCATATAAAAACATCATGCTGGAGGTTTATATTAAACGACTCTATATGGAAAGCTGTAGCCTGGTCTTTACTTTACTGAGCATGTTTCGTCTGAGGCTGGAAAAGAAGGGCCTTCCCCAAAGTGTTCCCACACAGCTGTTTATAATACATGTGTGGTTTTATACACTCATGGGAATTCGGTGGAATAATTAAAACACCTGATGTCCATGATTGAGTCTCAATACTTAAGGGTGTCTCAATACTTTCTGTTCATCTAGTGTACTAAACTTGGCTACTTCTCTCAGCAAGTGCACTTCTCCAAATGGAAAATCAATTTCATGATCAATTGGAACCGAATGTAAAAGAACGAGAACCTGGTGAGGTTTGGGGTGTTTGTTGTGGTGTTCTTTAATGCTGATGTAATTTGGTTCCCCGTGAGAAGGTGGTGCATTCTGGGGAGGAACCAGTTTTTCTTCTTCTTTTTATTTTCTTTTAAGTGGGAGGTTATGTGGATTTCACTGTGCTTACATTCTGAGCTGAAGATTTACGAGTCGCGAACCCTTTTTACATCACAAACATTAAGGACGGTTCTTGGTGAGGTTCCCAAGTAGGGATTCTTTCCATCAGAAGCTAATTTAATTCCAGTGTAAAAAATAAAATAAAATATATAAACAAAACTGCAGTTTTTGATTATTCTTTGAAGGCTCGTATGAAATGGTGCTTATAGATAATATACAGGCTGTATTACAAATCACCTACTGCACACTACATAGTGAGCAAGTGAGACTGAAACACACCTGAATTTAGTGATTTAGAAGGTTAAGTGTAGATGCACGTTGTAAAACTGTGGTGGTCCTGTTTGGACTGGGGGTAGAAGGGGTGTTGGAGGGTATGGGGTTGTATAAGCAGAGGATAAAAATTGGAAAGCCTGTGCTCACTTTGTGTGTGTTACTGCACAAATGGGTAAAATGTGTGTAGGCACAGTAGGCAACTTGGATCACTTTATCATAAATAACGGTATTGCTGGTATATTATTTGCAGTATTAGTGTTGTTAATAAAAGGCAGGAAAAGGGCCTGGAGTGCAAAACCCATGGACACACACACACACACACACACACACACACACACACACACACTTTCTTATACCTGGGAACTGTGGGATGAAAGTAGAGCTCCTGCTTAAATGTGTGTGTATGTGTGTCAGTGCGGAGAGTGTGTGTTGTGTGTGTGTGTGTCAGTGCGGAGAGTGTGTGTGTGTGTGTCAGTGCGGAGAGTGTGTGTGTGTGTGTGTGTGTGTGT
>JAOUQT010030801.1:0-11438 GCA_025769995.1 Xyliphius kryptos
AGTTACCACTGTGGGTCCTTGAGCAAGACCCTTAACCCTCATTGCTCCAGGGTCCTGTTTCAACCCTGTGTTCTGACACCAACCATGTTGGAATACCTGTAAGTCGCTTTGGATAAAAGCGTCTGCTAAATAACTAAATGTAAATGTAGGTTTTATCTTCGCCCTGGCTTTGAAAAAATTTTGGTTCAGTATTTTACAATCACTGTTCATGGGATACATTTTCAACCTTGCCCTCTGATCCCTCACTTACAATAGAAATCTACTAAATATCCTTCTATTTTCAACGGCACGGGGGCTTAGTGGTTAGCACATTCACCTCTCAGCGCTGGGGATTCCTGGTTCAAATCACAATCTGGTGGAGTTTCCATGTTCTCCCCATGTCTGCATGGGTTTCCTTCGGGTTCTCCGGTTTCCGCCCATATCCAAAAACATGGATGCAAGGTAAACTAAATGCTCTAAATTGCCCCGTATAGTGTGTTTGTGTGTGTGGCTGTGTGTGTGAGTTTGCACAGTGATGGATTGGCGCCCTGTCCTGGGTGTATGTGCCCAGCGCCCAAAACGTGCTTCCCTGGATGGGCATCGAGAACCCCACCGCGTAATAAATAAATGAATAAATCCTTTTACGTCCCACTGGTTCAGGGAAGTTATGTCATTTTTAAAACTTGAGAAAATAAAATACACATTGAGAGGATGGACAGTTAAATTCGACAGCAGGGGGCAAACTTTTATTTCTCCTTTCATAAATCTAGCAGTTTCACCCGATTAAATGTGTGCCCTTTTCTTGTTTTATTTTTTTTGTGTTGTGCCTCTAATGTTGCACTATACTAGCAATATGTTGGTTGGTCGTGGTGAGCAAAGAGTGTGTGTGGGGCAGGGGGTGATTTGTTTTGATAATTAAATGTTTACCACATGACATTCTGTTGTATAATTTCACAAGTATTTTTTTGTGTGTGTATGTAGTTTGTTTTAAAAAAAGGGAAATATGTAAATGGTGTTTTGTGTTTTTGTGGTTGTAAGTATATTGTATTTTTCCAATAGAAATATTTGAGAGAAAAAAAAACAAGAAAACAGGTAGTTCTGCTCCTTAAATCTGATTGGCTGAGCCATGTGTCCAGCCGTGACGTTATTTACAACACACCCTCTGACCACTCTGCCTTGCCGTGTGGTAAAAGTATGTAATTAACACACAAACTGAATTTGACCAGTTCTTACCAGTGTATTCACCGAGTATCAATCTGGACATAATGACTGTGAAGATGGGAGCCGAGCTCTTGACCGTCTCTGCGAATGACACGGCGACACTCTTCAGACTGACCAGCCCCAGGACCACAGTGGTGAACCTGTCCATGGACCATAACAAAGGAAGTGTAAATATACACATAATCCTAAATATATACCTTATTGCGCCACCTTGTAGATGTATAATCAGAAAAAGTTGCCAGTAATCCTCTTATTGTTCAACAGTACTCTGTGGGGGTCCTAATCATTAGAGAATAGAGTTGAGGGCTGTTATGAAGAACAGATGGACTACACTCTGTAAGCCTAGAACTACAAAGTCCATCTATATCAGGCGTGCCCAATCGAACAATGGACTTTGGTAGATCACCGTTTAACACTTCCACCTGTTTATGACACTTTCCCCCCCCTGGCCAAAAGAGGCAGCTCTCCACAATGCAAAAAGTTTAAGGACACCCATCCACCAGGTAGTTTAATTCACTCAAAAAAGCTAAAGAGTTGAAATCTTTACTGAAAGCAGTTAAAAACATAAGCAACCGGTTATATTTGATGTTATTAGAGGACGTGGGAACATGTATGTCTTTATAATTTTAAGTAAAATAGGGCTGGTATTTATCCTGGTAGATCTTTGATTTCTTCAGAAACCAAGAGGTGATCCTGTACCGGAAAAGGTTGGTGACCACTGGTCTAGGCCTAGAAAACATGTCCACATAGCGAAATCCATAACTCTCATATAAACCAAGAGGATTTTGGAGTTTGGGGCTTTGCTGAAACCCAATACCCAAACATGCAAATGGTAAAATACACAGCCGTGCATACAAGTGTTACTGAGAGTGATCTCATAACCAATGCATATTTGTAATAACCACAAATTTAAATTTACTCTCTCTCTATATATATATACACACATATATCCAAGATCGAATTTCAATCTGGGATGAGTTTTTGATCCCCTCCCACGGTAAAAAATGCCCATATTTAAAGTTTGTGTGTGGGTAAGTGTGTGCACAGCAATGGATTGATGCCCTGTCCTGCGTGTACCTGCTAAAATGTCTCCCCTGGATGCGAATTGGGAACCCCTCGCGACCCTGGTCCATGCATAGGATATATTAAAAGATAATAAGATTAGATATTTTTGCAGATTCACCTCATCAGTCCCACAAACAGCATGATCATGAGAAAGTTGGGTGGGTATTCGGAGCGGGATTTGTGCTGGTAGAGGCAACACGGCACGCACATCTTCACACAGCCGATCAGCGTGGTGGAGAGCATTTGCACAGCACCTGCAACGCACCACAGGGTTAAGAAAAAAAAAAAGGACTATAAACAAAACGCTTGGCCACTATGTAACCGCCTGTTTACCCAATAACGATGGTTCCCCTTCCAGGAGGGACAGGATGTACTTGTTGAGAAAGAGTGTGGAGAAGCTAAAGAAGAACCACAGGCTGAGGTAGGCCAGAGATCTGGAGTTCCAGACGCCCGAGTCGGCCTCGATCACCGTCGTCTCGGTGATGGTGATCTTCAGAACGTGCTCGCTGGGAACGCTCTCGCTGCGAGCCAGGATCACCCGCTCCTGACGTGACCTCCAGAACAGCGATGCTAGCTTCGAGAAGGCCCACCTTCCCGATCGCCCGTTGCCCGGCATGTTTGCAGTACGCAGTGGGCACACAGCGGCAAGGAGAAAAGGTGGAGCGAGAGAGCACGGCTGGTTTCAGTCCATCGCCGAGGAGGTCTAATGCAGTGACGGGAGACAAAAGCAGCTCCCTGAAACAAAACCAAGATGATGTTCACTGATCCGGAATCAGTCTCAAATGTTTCAAAATGTAAAGCATCTGAACATAAACATTACGAAATAAAGATTTTCAACTGAAATATTTCATTCATTGAGATCTAGGATGTGTTTTTTTAGGGCGCCAATCCATCACTGGGTACACACTCACACACACATACACACACACACACACACACACACACACATACACACACACTATACTGGGCAATTTAGAGTATTCAATTTACCTTCACGTTTTTGTAATGTGGGAGGAAACCGGAGAACCCGGAGAAAACCCACTCAGACAAAGGGAGAACATGCAAACTCCACCCAGATTGGGATTCGAACCGGGAATCCCCAGTGCTGAGAGGCTAATGTGCTAACCACTAAGCCACCGTGCCGCCTGAGGAGAACATATTCAGGGAAAGAAATCTAATGGTGTGACACTACACACTAAATACAATATACACATAGTGTGTTTAGAAAATCACACTCCAAATTGGTTTCCAGTGCTGCCATAACAGCTCTCTTTCTGCAAGATTTTGGAGTATGTCATCAGGTCAGTCACCAATGTTGAAAACGACGATCTGATTCACTTTATTGTAGTTCATATCAGAGGTCAAACTCACCCAACCATGTCATGCTGGACAGTAAAGGACCGTCTCTGATCTGTTTTCACAATATTGGAAGCCTATAACCATCTAAAATATATAGCTTAAGGCAAAACGTGATTACACCCCCTGGATTACATAACCAGTCCAATAAGTGACATATTTAGCACCGTTGTAGTAAGGAACGATACAATGGTACTCATTGTGCTGAGACATTACTGTTCACTGATACACATAGAGTATTGTATTCGTTTACACTACTGTACATGATTACTCATCACATTATTAATATTTCACACTTATTCTAATAAATTCATCCATTTTGTATACTGTAATTACACACTGAGAAATACGTCCTCCACATTAAACCCATCAATGCAGTAAAACACGAACATACACACACTGAGTGAAGTGAGCATGTGCCCAGAGTGGTGGGCAGCCTTGTATAAGCTACCCGGGGAGCAAATGAAGTTAGGTGCCTTGCCCAAGGGCACTTCAGCCATGGTACTTAGTGGGATTGGAAATCGAAAGAGGAACCTTCAGACTGCAATGCTGGTTTCTTGAACACAAACCTACGACTGCTCATTATATTCTATTTATATATTGTAATTTTTCATATACTGTATACTATTTTATATATGTTTATTATTTCATATCATCTATTTTTACTGTATTTACACGGCTGCTGCTAAATGCAAATTTCCCTCCTAGATGAACAGAATAAAGTGAGCTATCTAGATCAAATATTGACTTTCAACAGTCTAAATTAAATCTGTATCAATATTTGGTTTGGTTTCATTTATACATCGCAGTGCAACACGGACAGAAACATTAACGCCTGCAAGTCTTAAGTGTCCGAACGCAAAACCAGAAGAACAACCGTCAACCTAGTTTCCACTGTGCTGCCGTTCAGGTCTGTGCATGAACACAGGATGCCACATGAGTGGAATTCAACACCACCTGTCTATTTAAACGTTATCAAACACTGAAATCTGACTTCCTCTGTCATTGGAGCAGGTTGCGGTTTTTTATGCATTCAATCAAAGTTTAACTACAAACGAACCCTGATGGTTAACAAAGATATATATATTATATAAATGTATAGTTTTATAACTACATTTTGTAGTCCATCTGTCTACATACTTTGTTAGTCCCCCTTACTATGTTCTCTGATGATCAGGACCCCACAGAGCAGGTATCATTAGGGTGGTTTATGATTCTTAATACTACATACTGTGTTGGTGTGGTTTGTGCTGAAACCAGTGGCTCAGCAGTGCTGCTGAGTTTAAACTCAGTATCCACTCACTGAACACTCGATTACACACATCCACTTTATTGCCCCACCTTGTAGATGTAAAATCAGAGACAGTAGGTCATCTGTTGCTGCTCAGTTTGTGTTAGTCATCTACTAACCTTTATCAGTGATCAGAGGATGCTGAATGCAGGATGATGGTGAGATACACAACACACCACCACCATGGCCGTGTCACTGCAGTATTAAGAATCATCCATCACACTAAAAATCCTTGCTTTGTGGGGGTCCTGATCATCCAAAACAGAGCAAAGGGGACTAACAAAGTGTATAAAGAAAAACGATGGACTACAGAATGTAACTGCAGAACTACAAAGTGGAGGTGGAGCTGATTCTAATGGCCAAGTGGAAGAAATGAGATGCACATAAAAATGGCCTGTTGGCAAAAAGCAGCCTATTTTACTCAATCAATTAAAATGCAGCAGGTCCTCCTGGAACGTAAAGCAAGTGGGACCTGGTGAGCAAATCCAGTCAAAAGGTTGCTAAATGTTTTTTTCCTGATTCTTTAAATCAATTAAACCAGTTTAATCACATTTTTGCAGAATTACAGAGTCGGGAATTACAGAGCAGGGTGTTGGTTTATGTTTAAGCTCAAGGTGCAGACTATTCCGCCACTCCCTATTTCACACTGATTATCTCAGATAGAAAAGAAACAACAATCTTGTGCACAAGGTCAGACACACACACACACACGCCTTCACCTGAGGACACAACTTTTCCAGTACATCACAGCGAAACGGAGTTAAAACTGTTCAAAAAGCCCAACAGCTTCAACAACAACCACATCAGACACCTTAATATTTATTGTGATTAAGAAATATCTTTACGCAAGAACACAAGCTGCAGGTGTGAGTGAGATGTAGGGGTCAGAACATCCTGCAAGTGGTGTCCTGTGAGCAGTGATGGAGGATTAAAGGACGACTAACACAAGCTGTTCAACAAGAGACACTGCGGACCTACTGTCTCTGATTCTACATCCAACAAGTGACCTGAAGGGCCCCGGTTCGATTCCCAGGCCCACCAAGTACTATGGATGAAATGCTATTGGGCAACCTAACCCCAATTGCTCCGTGTTCTGCACAGATGGGATTCACGTGGAGGACAATTTCCTCTGTGTATCAACACTGTAACCAAAACAAATCACTTGATCACTCTTTCTACAAGAATGGGACAATAAGGTGGATATGTGTAATAAAGTGTACAACGAGTGGATACAGGGTTTAAACTCCAACACAACACACACTTACACACCACCACCATGTCAGTGTCACGGCAGTACACAGAATCATCCACCACCCTAATGGGTCAAACCACCAGCATCTCCAATGAGGTGAAGGCTGCAAGTTGTAAATACCTCTTCAACACCCCGTTGCATGAATCTTACTGGAACTAAATTTAAATCCTTTAAGCTGCATCATTGGACTGGGTGAACATATACAATTCAAATTAAACGCTCCAGACAACAAGCTGGAAAATGGTGTGGTAAAAACAAAGGGTCCTAATTATATGGCCTTGTGCAACACTACACCCACAAAACCACCAAGGTATCACATATCACAGCAGTAAACAAGCACAGACTCTGCTCCCAGGAGCAGATACACCACGACTCTAGATAATACAAGGCCAGAAATATAGGGACATCCCTACTATAGACTTGCTGCATGCAAACTCAGCACTCTGGGGAACATCCTCCACCTGATTTTCACGGCCCCCCCTGTGCTGGAGCTTTAGTTCCCTACAGAATCATAGTCCACATGTATGCATTCTGCAAGGGATGATTTAGAACAATATTTAGTTTAACGACGGACCCATTTGTCACGTGGGCATCATAAAGGGGCGTGGCTACTTACAGCATACACGATTACTTCACATACAATATATGTAAATAACACACATTCTACCAAGTTGTTCATTAAAGCTTAATTCCAGCACGTGTTGCATTCATAGTATACTTCACTCATAGTACAATAATATTTACTTACTTTAAACTTAAAAATTAGTGAATAATGTAAAATCCTGTTTACCTTCCGCTACATCAGCGATGCTGTTGATGCCAAATCAAACCGGGACTCGTTACAAAAACTGTCCGCCTGACCAAGAAAACAGCAGGAATTCGCCACTTTCCTCCAAAACGCTTGTAAATGGTGTGTTTAATGTTTTAGAAAGACCACAGTTAGAATCCGTGTAGTGCCCAGTTTTAATTCAACAATGAACATCTGCTCAGCCGCCACACTTCCCCAGTCTCGCCACAGCGTGTCGGTTCTTCGTTTTTGGCCTCACAACAACACGCAAACATATCTACTCCTCGCACACTTTCGAAGCGCACTACTGCTTGGTGGCAAAGAAGCGGCATCCTATGGACTACATAGGGCACTCTTGCGTGAAAGAAGTGTTTTTGTAATTTGGCCAATCGCCTTGAAGGGACAACCCATTTACAGTGAGTCGTGTTTTGTTGCTGGTAACGGCGCATGTTTGCGCAGATGAAGGATTGCAGAAAATACAACATAAAATGTTTTCAGTTTTAAATTAAAAGGATATCAGCAGAAAATTGTCAAATAAATACATACGAGTAAAAATACATTTGTTTATTTTTTTTAAATCAAAAACAAACTTTATCAACGCTGCGGAATTGTGACGCAGCCTTGCGTTAAAGGTGAACTGTCAGCAAAGGAAAGAATGATTTATAAAATAAAACACATATTTTAGTGCACTATGGCTTAAGTCAAGCCTTTAATTCAAAAGGCTATAAAATAAAATCGTGTCCTCACCTAAACTTAATAGTGCTTTATGTTTCCACTGTGACCATTTGAAGTAAAACTACTTCAGGTGAACTTTACGGCCAGATTAGTCCATTTTTTATAATTAGTCAATTTAACCAAATAACACGAGTAAATAAAAACAACAATAATCTAGAAACATACATACGTCCGTGTCAATATAAAAAGCACAACGGTTTTTGCTACGGTCTGGTCTCAAACGGCACATTCACCCCTACACCCTACGAAGTGCCACTGATAATCACGACGCTACCTTTCCTATAAGTACAACAGTCCATTATTAAAGTTATTGATTGGTTTATTCACTTGTAGTTTATTAAGCTTATAAAATTAGTTTCGCCGAACCGCCGACGTTCTCTAGTGCACTTCGCAGTGGACACAGCACGGTTTGACACGGACGCGCAGGGGGAGAACGTAGGTGTATTGTGGCGGCTCCGCCCCAAATCTCGTGTTTCTCAAAATGTAGCCGTTCTAAACATTAGAAGGAAACAGCCGACGCGATGAACGACTGAGAATCCAGCGTCTGTCGTCGGATCCGCTGCGATGGACGAGACTCGGTAAGTCGGGACCAAAACCCACTTGTTGCAAATCGTGGGCTGACGTTAGCTGCAAGCTAAAAACAAGTCCGGTTTGATCTCAATGCAATTTTAAAGCCCATAGGGCACTATGTAGGGTGCAGAACAGTCTAGCTGACGTTATATTTAACGACTGTGCACTAAAATTTGACACTTAACCCATATTTTATAGCACCATTACATTTACAAAGGACTTTTATTCTGAACAATGTCAGTTTATTTAAAAATATTGGAGTGTTTTGGTGAAATCAACACCTTGCATAGGGGTTGGCAAACTATGGACCGCGGGCCAGATGCGGCCCGTTAGGCTTTTTAATCCGGCCCGCCAAACTTGTCCAAACCTATATTCAAAATATTCTATTATTAGACCTTACTTGCATCCCTTTTCTCGGCTTTGCCCGCGTTAGCCCAATAGATGGCGCACTGATAAGGTGTTTTACACTACGTCAGTTCTTTACTTTCCGCGTTTTGAGCTCTTTTGTAAAAATGAGCGGTCCAAAGGAAAAGAAAAATTGGGCAGTGAGTGCAGCGCCACCCTGCTAAATGTAATGTATATGTGAAAAGGCAGCATTATACATCGTTAATGGTACAAATGGAAGTCGCAATGATCTAGGGTCATGTGACTCACAGTCAGGTTCCAATTAATTCCCGAAGTCTTTAGTGTGATTGACGTCAGAGCTCATCACCAGACAGAGGACTTTCCCAAACTGTCATGGATGTCATCATAAATCGTACCAGCATGAGGAACATGTTCTGTAAAAATGATGTCTCTCTGAACCCTACAGTCCATTGCTGGTTCCGGAGCGTCATGAGAACCCGGAGCTGCCGTCACCCAACCTGAACCCGAGACGGCGGGACCTTCTGCCCACGCCATGTGGACCAGTAAGCACCCCCCTTCCTCCCCCCACACCACCCACACACCCCACCAGATCGCCCACATTAACACCTTTCCTTCTCTTGTATCCAGATCAAGCGGTGGTCGGAGCTCTCGCGCCTGCTGAGACTCTACTTCTGCTTCACTCTCTTCTCCCTCCTGGTTCTCCTCATTCTCACCATTTTCAACATCGCGACGCAGAGCTGGAAGAAAGGAGGCGACAACGACAACCTCACGGTCTCCCTCGTCCAGCTCGTGGGAATCTGTAAGCGCTATTGTGGACCCCACCATCGGGGTCAAGGGGTCATGATGCAGATGAAGGGTTCAGTGAGATACGGAGCAGATTGGGTCAAGTTCCATATCAATTCCATGTCTATAAGTAACAAGAAACATCCTTGTTCTTTTTGTTAATTTATAAATTGCACTTCTGAGAAGGCGAGCGGTTTCAGTTTCATTTCTTAATGTTGTTAGCAGACAGGCAAAGTGTCGTCACCACCATCACTGCATTTACATCTCATTTACTTATCATACAGATACACCTCCTGTGATGCTATGTGTGTGATTTACAGTGTTCTGCGCGTATTACATCACGCGAGGCATCCTGCAGGAGAACAGGCAGGAGCTGATCATATTCGTCCTGAGCATCCTCGTGGTCATGGTGCGCTCTGTGGTCAACTTCATCGTTTTCACAGGACATGACGCCCTGCTTACGGTAAAATAAACTTCACCTCAAACTATTTTAACTTCTGGCAGAAAGTGTATTTGACCCATCCTGTGTAAAATTCATATGATCAGAAATAACTTCACAGTCATGTTATTTTTAATGAACTAGTTTATAACAGTTCCACAGGAGAACATGCTAAACTCCTGGCAGGACGCATACATAAGCCGTTGTGTGTAAAATTCACTCGTTATCACAGCTGTGATTCAACTCATGACCACCAGTCATGTTATTAGTAAGGAACTACTTTATAACAGTTCCACAGGAGAACATGCAAATCTCCTGGCAGAAAGCATACAGCATACATAAGCCGTTGTGTGTAATATTCACTCATTATCACAGCTGTGATTCACCTCATCACCCCCAGCAGTCATGTTATTTTTAATTAACTAGCTTATAAGAGTTCCACAGGAGAACATGCAAAACTTCTGGCAGGACACATACATAAGCCATTGTGTGTAAAATTCACTTGTTATCACAGCTGTGATTCACCTCATCACCACCAGCAGTCATGTTATTGGTAATGAACTAGTTTATACAGTTCCTCAGGAGAACATACAAAACTCCTGGCAAAAAGCATACATCATACATAAGCCGTTGTGTGTAAACTTCACTCGTTATCACAGCTGTGATTCACCTTATCACCACCAGTCATGTAATTAGTAATGAACTACTTTATAACAGTTCCACAGGAGAACATGCACAACTCCTGGCAGAAAGCATACAGCATACATAAGCCATTGTGTGTAAAATTCACTCGTTATCACAGCTGTGATTCACCTCATCACCACCAGCAGTCATGTTATCAGTAATGACCCATTTTACAATGGTTTCACAGAAGAACATGCAAAACTATAGAATAGTTTAACACTTTCACAGGAGAACATACAAAACTCTCTAAAGAAAGCATATATGATCCATTGTGTGTAAAATTCACGTGCTATCACGAATAACTTCACAACTGTTATCCACCTCACCGCAGTCATGTTATTAGTGATGAACTAGGACAGGTCCGTTGGAGAACATACCAAACTCGCTGAAAGCATACATGCGAGCCTCTGTGTGTAAAATTCACGTTATCACGAATAACATCACAGCTGTGATTTACCTCACCATTGCCATTATGTTATTAGCGATGAACTAGTTTACGACAGTTCCACAGGAGAACATGCAAAACTCCTTGAAGAAAGCAT
Organism: Xyliphius kryptos; assembly: GCA_025769995.1. Classification (NCBI taxonomy): domain Eukaryota; kingdom Metazoa; phylum Chordata; class Actinopteri; order Siluriformes; family Aspredinidae; genus Xyliphius; species Xyliphius kryptos. The sequence goes on from JAOUQT010030801.1 coordinate 11,071, forward strand.
ACATGATGCATTGGGTGTAAAATTCACGCGTCATTGCGCATAACTTCACAACTGTTATCCACCTCACCATCATGTTATTAGTGATGAACTAGAACAGTTCCACTGGAGAACATACAAAACTCTTGAAGAAAGCATACATGATGCATTGGGTGTAAAATTCACGCGTTATCGCAAATAACTTCACACCTGTTATCCACCTCACCATCGCCATCATGTTATTAGTGATGAACTAGAACAGTTCCACAGGAGAACATACAAAACTCCTTGGAGAAAGCATACATGATCCATTGTGTGTAAAATTCACGCGTTATCGCAAATAACTTCACACCTGTTATCCACCTCACCATCGCCATCATGTTATTAGTGAT